>CM076583.1:677832010-678124639 GCA_034641835.2 Pinus albicaulis
ATTCTCTTCTTCTGGTCATATGGTGGGGGAACCCCTTTAAAAGCCCTTAGCCTAGAAAGTGCTGCAGCACCACGCTTGGTTTTGTGTGGAATCATTCCTCTAATTGTCCAGTAGTCAAATCCTTCTCTTACTTTATTGTCATTTGCCCATACCTAACCAATGAGAGCACAAGAACACCTATTTCTATAAAAGCACCTATAACTTCTCTTACTTTATTGTCATTTGCCCATAACTAACCAATGAGAACACAAGAACACCTATTTATATAAAATCACCTATAATACTTATGTGGGTTTCACTAATATCCCTTTATTTACTATGTGCACAGTAGCATAGATCCTAAAGTGATTCCCGTACAATGATAATCCACACCAAATTTCTATCATATCCTTGACGTCAACAACAATTTGTTGTTCAAGATATAGCTAAGTTGGAACAAACTTAGCTCTAGAGCTTCGGATATTTTTCCACCTCTAATGTTTATAAACCAATAGATATAAAATTTCTAAAGCATGTGGGAGCCCTTTAAGTATCACCTTTCCTATATTGACTCCATCTTAAAAATCATGGAAAATGTCCATAGATGAGTTATCCTTACTAAACCAAAAATTTCATTGAAAATAATCATTCATACCATAACATTACTACTTCCCTTTTAACCACATAAAAATTATTTTTAAGTTACCATAATTCATCTTTAATATCACATAATTAGATTAAAAAATCAACCAAAATCCCTAGTTTATGAAATAAAAATTCAACAATTTTATATAATTGATAATTTAACTAAATGTCTTAGATCTAAACTCATTAATAATTATTTATAATCAACAATACCACTTATTTACCTAAATCCCTTATTAACCCCAAGAAAAGTCTCACACATTTTATTTAATGGAATTTGAGTGGCCTTAAAAAACACACGTATTTCATTTCAAAATGTCAAAAAATTTCAAATATCAAAATTTTTAATTCATTTCCCTCTTCAAAATGTCTAAAATTTTCAAATATCAAAAGTTTTAATTTCCCTCTTTCATTTCTCTCTGATTGCATGGTTTGTCCACGGAAGGAGGGAGGATGCGGCCATACTACCTCAGGTTTTGAGGAAGGATGCAGCCATACTATTGCAGGTTTGGAGGAAGGATGCGGCCATACTGTCGTAGGTTTGGAGGAAGGATGCGGTAAGTTAAGTTTTTGTGTTTATCCAATGATAATGCAATTCCCTTTAGGTTTCTTTGGTTATTTGTTTTCCCATTGGTTTTGTTACTTTCTACTTCTACCCATTTGGTTATGGTGCATTTTATTAGCTGATATGCCCATTTTTGAATCCTGAACTCATCAACTCTTTCTATCAAACTGATAACCCTACATAAAAAACTGATAACCCTTTATGCCCATGCTGGTCTTCAATCATAGGTAACAAGCTATCCACACCATCCTTATACCTGAGAGAAAAAACCCATGACCCTTCACGCAAAACCCTGTCTATCACATGCACAGTCGTGGCACGATCTTCTGCAACCCCACAAATATGATTCTCAGATCCAGTGCAGGATGAAGGTCGTGTGTTCAATTTTGTTGTAGGGCCAGCGACTCTGCCCACAAATGTTATCAAAAAATCTCAGGTAGAGCTCTTCAACTGGAGGGGCTCGGGGATGAGATAACTTGGATTGCAGATACCATTTTCATTGTTTAACTCCACTACTACTAGGACTGGATCAGATACTAAGACTTTATCAGATCAAGGTACTTGTATACAAGAGCTCCACCTCCTACATACATCCATACAAACAATAAAACTCTGTCTTTAGCCAATTTAATCTTCGCCTCCTGCGTACATCCTGACCTCTGTGTGGCCTGCGCTGTTGTTTGCCATAAAATTGCATTGTCCTGACAGGTCTATGTGAGATGGCCTGTCAACGTGCCTTTATTTCTCATCTTGCAGGTCCAAGCCACGCAGGAGGAGCGCTGAAGACTAATATCACAACTTTGGGACCTCTTTTTCTTCCTGTTAGTGAGAAATTACTTTTCTTTGCCAGCGTTGTTGGGAGAAAGGTCTTCAATATGAATATAAAACCCTATATTCTAGATTTTAAGCTTGCATTTGATCGTTTTTGTATTCATGTTGGAGGAAGAGCAGTGATCTATGAGTTTTAGAAGAACTTTCATCTCAAGCCAATACATGTATAGGCTTCGAGGATGAATCTACATCTCTTTGGAAACATGTCTTAAAGCTCAATTTGTTATGTATGTATGCAAAAAGGAAATTAGATTTGGTAGATTGCATTTGGAAGTGGATTCAAGTGCAAAAACGTTGTTTGGAAAGCACTTTGAACAGTGAAATCACTGACTGATAGTCCTTGGGCTGATTGCATTGATTGATGATACAATGAGAAACCAACGAAATGAGTTGAAACTCTAATACATCCATTTCAACCTCAGATCTATGTGTATCTCCTAGATATGTATGCACTTTCGAGTTCTGCAATCTTGGTATTTTTTATTGGTCCCCATTTCAAGGTATCTCACATGGTTTAGCTTTGAAATACATTTGATCCACTTCTTCTCCATCCATAATTTATATAAAAGACCCTATAGGCATCTCCACAGCCTCATTCGAGAGGGCATAAACCTTCATGTTTAATTCTTTGAGCACATGTGTGAAGGAGGTCCATTGAAAGGACTGAAGAGGTTCTATAATATCCTAAAGCAAGGGTTGAAGGAAGACATTCTCAACATCCACCTTATTGTTTTAACCGAGTCAACTACGAACTTAGAATCTCCCATAACTTGCAATTTCTTAAAATATTTTTGTGATGAAACAAATAAAAAAGTACACAAAGCAATAAATTATCCCCTGTTGTTTTATCCCCTCCCAAGGGAATTTCTTGCGTGAAATAAATGATACTGAGATAAATACAATAACACATTGACTTTGTGCTTTGACAGATGAACTTGAGCTATGTTGTAAAAATTAACCCAGGGAATCACTAGATTAGGTTGAGGGTAAACCAAAACTCTATTAGATTTTAACTTTGGTTTTGTCTTAAACTCAAAATAGATCTTGTAATAAGGCCAACAATGATATATGCAGGAATGTCAAGTGAGAAAAAAATGCAATTATTTCTTTCGCACCAAATGTTGTTAATGAGGATGCAGTGAAAGGCCTCAAATGGAGCAGTAGGATAGTATCCTTTCCATTCAGTAAAATATTCCTCCAGATCGAATAGATTCTAGGAAAACATAGAACTAGGATCGATGAGGACCTTGTCGCATACATGCACCATGTAAGGACAAAAAATAAAAGGAAGTGAGATAATCACTTTAGAACATCTGCATAATGTACATATACTTGGTTGAACCCAGCCCCTATTTAAACCATTGTACGAGGTAAGAATTTTATTATTGAAGGCAAGCTAAAATGTGATTTTTCATTTTAGGGGGCATGAAGTTTCCAAAGTGCACTCCACCACCATTTTTTTCTCATGTGAAAGTAGACAAAATAAAATATTCCATAACCCAGTTTTGTAGTAAAATCCTTGCTCTTGAGAGTTTTTAACTAAGCTAGATAATCTTCGATGTCATTTTTTAATTGAATTAAGTTCGAGATTAGGATATTGATGTATGTGTTTTTCCCTCCTATTTTTTTTCTCTTAAGCTCCATATAATTAAGGGGTTGAAGTAGAAATCGCAACAGAGGTTGGAGTCATTTTTAGAGTTACAGATGAGCTCAGAGATCATATTGGACCCACTCAACTAGAAATTCTTCTGGAGAAGCTTTCCAACGATATAAATAAGTTTGAAATCCCCCCCCCCTAGATTAAAATATAAGGATAGCCAAAGCAGGGAAAAAAAATTCAAAACCCTGGATCGCATGGCTCATTATAAAATCTATTTCAAAAATCTCCAGGGACTAGGGACCCAGGATTCGTCAACTATTGGGGTCGGGGTCATCCATTGACATAACCCCGTAATAGAGATTAGAGGCACTTCCATACTATTGCATATTCAAGTTGTATATGCAGCATTTGAATTTCCAAAATATGCCACATCCCAAGCTTTAAGAGGGATTTTGCATTTTTATAAATTTTCTCATTCAGACTTTGTAGGTAGGCTAGTGGTAGCATAAGGAAATTTCATTATTATTTGTATAAAATTCATTTGTGGGAATTGTTTCAATGGGAAATTCATGACATTTCCCCTTAATATTTCTCTCCATAACTACCATTTTTTTCAACTTTACTGAAATAAAAATTTATTTTTTCGTGTTGGGGGATCTACAATTCTACTTTCAAATAAGCACTCTGACTGTCGGCATGCAAAGTAAAATCTTGTCCATGTTGTGAGAACTCATAAAGGAGCAGATGATAAATAATTTATTTGTGTTTATCAGTAGTGGAAATCATGATGTGTGATTATCCAAATAGCTTATGGCCATAGCAGGAAGAGCATTGAATGACCTCTGAAAACAACCTAGAAGACTTTCAATGATTTTGTGTAGGCCGAGAAATGTTTGAAAGGCTTGCTTGTAGTGTTAATATTTTAATTTTTCCTAGGCTCTATGGCAGAAAGAATGTATTTGCTTTAGTAGTACAAACTTCTAGAATCTTAAGTGACTGCTTGAACACCAAAATTTGTCATTATATTTTTTCCCTTTGAATGAGAATACAAATTGTTAGCCTTAAAAAAGATTGGATTCCAACCACTTCTTTATTTTAGAAGCTTATATACATTTTTTTAATACAGATATATTGCAGGATTTTTCCTTTACTAATATTGGAACTATGGCATCTGGATAACAAGTTGAGCAAACACATTTGATAAAAACAAATTTTTTTAGTCCAACTCCTTCAAAAAGCAATACCCTTGGGAAATGGAATAAACGTGTTAGGGTGTTCTGATTCACACTTCTTGGAAACTGTCTTGTATCATAACTTGGAAAGTGTGAGGTCATGGCACTTGGTTCCAATAAGGTTACACAGGGAAAATTGCAAACTCTAGGAGCTCAAGCAATTTTGTGTTTCCTTCTGCTTCTTTAAAGCTAAACCCATGTATTCAGTGTTTGTGATTTCCATTGCACTAATTTAGTTTAGCCAAGGAAAATCTCTTTGGAAGTTGCCACTGTACATCTATTCCAATACCCAAAGAATGGAAATTTTATTACCAATTTTTTCCAGTATCCAAATAATGGAAATTTTATTACCAATTTCTTCCTGTATATGCACAACTTGAGTGGGCCTATTGTTAAGAATGTGTTTCCTCCTTGGAGGCCTCAGGTCTGCACATGTTTGAATGATTAATATTGGTTTGTTGTGATATGAGGCTTGAAAGTTGTGCACACCCCATGGAGTGGAACCACTGTATGTGAGTGTTTGGATATTTTAGCCCTTGCCAAGTCACAAGTTCCTGCTAGTACTGGCTTGCAGGTTGTTGGTACTAGATACGCAATTTTTTGTTATTATAATGTTTCTTTTATAGGTAAAGCTTGCAGTGTTTTTTTTATTGGGTGGTTTTAGTGTATCATTGTTGCCTCTTGCTGTCAAAATTGTTGGTACTAGATACACAATTTTTTGTTATTATAATGTTTCTTTTATAGGTACAGCTTGCAGTGTTTTTTTTATTGGATGGTTTTAGTGTATCATTGTTGACTCTTGCTGTCAAAATTTTCTTGTGTATTTTCATCATACTCTATGGCCTTTAAGTTATCCATCCCTCCTTTCCATATTGCTATCTTGATTTTATTATTTTTAACGTATTTCCCATTTTTCTCATCAATGCCAAGCCATCATAGCTTATTACATATCGATATAACATTCTAGTGATTATTGGGTTACCCTTGTACAAGATGAGCATTCTTGCTTGCTATGTTGCATTGTGTGGGTTCTGTTTTGAGATGTGTGGCTTGCGCTGCTATTTGCTATAAAATTGCATTGTCCTGACAAGTCTATGTGAGATGGCCTGTTAACGTGCCTTTATTTCTCATCTTGCAGGTCCAAGCCAGGCATTGAGTCCAGTTTTTCTTCCTTTATTTCTCATCTATTCGTTTTTAATACTGTTTATATGTACCAAAAGTGCCATTGCCAATGAAGGTAGGTGTTATTGTGAATTTTAGGTGCAATTTCTTTAAATTTCTCAAGTTTTTGTCCTGAAAGTTGAACTCTTGAGCATGCATTTCATCCTTGCCTCAGCTCTGTCTGGCAGAGCAGACTAAAAATGTAATGGAAGACATGTTTGTTCAAGTGAAGCCTAGCCATATAGAACTACCACCTTTATGGACTCTACAAGAGGATTGCCTTCTTTTTTGTTGCAATTAAAGTTGCATTTTTTTCATCAGGCAATACAAACTCTTATCAAATTTCAAGGTGTAATTCCAATCTAACTAAGATCAGTAACTCCACTACTACTAGGACTAGATCAGATACTAAGACTTGATCAGATCAAGGTACCTGTATATGAGAGCTCTGCCTCCTACATACATCCAAACAAACAATAAATTTGTCTTTAGCCAATGTAATCTCTGAACAATGGATGTTTTCATAATGCTTGGACTTATAAACTAAACCATAAAAAACAATAACCCAACAATTTACAGCCTTAAACCCTGTAAGATTTATGATTACAGATAACTTGGATTGCAAACACCATTTTCAGTGTTGAACAAATAAGAGAATCTAAAATGAGGGCTACAGAAAAGGTCGAAGCTACTAACCCGATTGTAGAAGCTATAGCTGCTGCTGCTCTATACATCCGTTTTCATTGTTGAACATTTGGAAAAATTAAATTGGGTGTGAAAATAAATATGCCTGTAGCCTAAAGGCATTGTTTGGTAAGTATTTTTATGATTTGGACTGAATGTGTTGGCCCGTAAACCCTGTTGTGATTTTTCCTGAAGGCATTGGCTCATAATCTCTATTATGGTTGTATATTGGCTTGAAGATGTAAGATCTGGTATAGTTTTCCGAGCTCAGTTATGAATTGGATCATAATTTCTATTATGATTTGGGTCAAAGGTGTTGGCTTTAATATGGTTGTGCATTGGATCAAAGGCTTTGAATCGAAAGCTCTGGTCATGTACTGGCCTGAACTCGTTTGCCTATAAGCTCGGGTCATGTATTGGCCCGAAGGCGTTGGCTCTATTATGGTGGTGTATTGTACTGAATTCATTGGATTAAGCTGAATTCATTGGATTAAGCCCCACTCACATTACCAACTAACCACACTCACAAGACATAGGTCGGTAACAGAAGAAAATGTAACACCAGCTTCAATAACGATATTTCGAACACATAGATACTCGATTGATACATATAAAATATACAGTAGTTTCTCAAATTCGTGTTTGAAGAATTTTTTCGGATCAACACCATCCCACAATACTAGCTGCTGCACGGGTCATTATATTTACCATAGGTGTTTACCTACTGTGATTTTTTTTTTGATTTTTGTAATGTGCCGTCGAAAGACCGACGTAATGAAGCATCGTTATTTTTTTTAATATTTTTACTTTATCGTCGGAAGAACGATGTTTCGTTTTTAAATATTTTTAACTTTTTCGTCGGTAAAGCGACGTTACATAAGCGTCGGACGCACGATGTTCTAAACGTCGGATGATATTTCGTCAGAATTGCGACGGTTTGTAAAACGTCGTAATTAAACATTGGAAGCCATAATGTCGGAATTGCGACGTTTTTTGAAAACCTGAAAAGCGTCGAAATACCAACAGTTTGTGATCGTCAGAAGACCGACAGTTGTGGTTCATCGGAAGACCGACGCTTATAGAACGTCGGAATAGCGACACTTTGTAAAATGTAGGAAAAAGTGTTGGTATTGCGACAGTTTGGCAAAGCGTCGGAATTGTGACATAATGGCTAACCACTTTTTTTCCGGCCTCAGACTGTCACTCTTGCGATGACTATGTGTCAGAATAGCGACGAAGTGGCTGTCGGAAATTGGGCCAAATTTTCTAGTTTTTTGTTAGGGTCTACCTTAACACCCTTGTGAGATACAATATGACCCAAATATTCCACATCTTGTACTCCAAAGAAACATTTGGATTTTTTTTCATATAATTGTTTCTAGTGCAATATTTTGAGCACCCTATCAACATGTTGAACATGATCCTTTCAAGACCTGCTATAGATTAGTATATCATCAAAAAATACTAGCACAAATTTTCTAAGGAAGGGTTTGAAAATGGAATTCATCAACCCTTGAAATGTAGAAGGTGCATTGGTAAGGCCAAAAGGCATGAACAAAAATTCATAATGACCCCCATGAGTTCGAAACGTTGTTTCATGATATCTTCAGTATTCATTCTAATTTGAGGATATCCTGAACGAAGATCCAACTTGGAAAAATAAATTGCTCCATGTAATTCATCCAATAGTTCATCAATCACAGGAATGGGAAATTTATCTTTAATGGTGAGATTCTTGAGCTCCCTATAATCTAGACACATGTGCCATGATCTATCCTTCTTGTGCACCAATACTAATGGAGCAGAGAAAGAACTTTGACTAGGTTTAATTATACCATCCTCTAACATTTCTGCAATCATACGTTCAATTTCGCTCTTTTGGACATAAGGATATCAATAAGGCCTGATGTTTGGAGGAACACTTACTGGAATCAAATGAATAGCATGATCTTGATCACAAATAGGTGGGAGTTATTTGGAATTTTCAAACACCTTGGCCCATGATTGTCCTAGACTTTTTGGAGATTTGCAGAAATAGATGATTTTGACGTTGGAACTTCTAGTGAGCATAATTGTGCAATTACGCCTCGTTGTTCTTTCTTCAGAAGCTTTGTCATGAAATTAGAGCTTATTGTCTTTATCAGCTTCCCTACGATACCCCATAATTCAACTTCCATTCCTTTTGAAAAAAATTTCAAGAAAAGTTCTTGAAAAATAAAATCTACCATCCCCAAAGATTATAACCATTGTACTCCTAGTACAACATCACCACCTCCCATTGGAATGGAAAGCATTGGACTATTCAATACATATTCCTCCATGGTTGGCTTGATATTATGGCATTTTCCAGAGAAATTTATAGTTCCTCCATTTGCAACCATCACTTGAAATTCTGATGCTGGGTATAGGAAACAATTCAATTCCTTGGCTACCTTACAATGAATAAAATTATGGGTACTACCCGAATCAATAAACACGATTACCTTTTTCTTCTTGATATGTCCTTCTATCTCGAGAGTTTGAGTGGTAATTCCTGCCAATGAATTACACGATATGGTCAGACTCATTTCTTCCTCTTCTAGGGTTGGTTCCTGGTGTATATCCTCTTCTTTTGAAGATTCTTGTTCATTTTCTTCTTCCTCCTTACAATCTATGTAAAATAATTTATTCTCAGCACACTTATGACCTTTAGTGTATTTTCTATCACAACTGTAGAAAATCCCTTTTTCTCTTGTTTCTTCCAATTCTTGTGGAGTCAACCTTATAGGTTGAGGAAGTCTAGGAGTAGTAACACTTCCATCTTAGTATATGTGAGTGGTAGGCTTCCTTGTCGCCCTAATTTTACATTCAACTTTTCTTGCCAACCTGAATGCCTTTTCCAATAAATCAGGTTCCCAAACGCGAACTTCATGTTGGATGTTATCCTTTAAATTCCATATGAAGACATCAATCCTGTGTTCCTCTAGAATATCAGTTACCCTTATATCCAATTTTTGGAAGTCCTCAATCTGCTCCACCACTGAACCCTTTTTTTTTAGATTTAATAATTAGCTAAATAAGACGTTGCTTTTTGTGTCCTCATAATGTGCTATCATTTCCTCCATAAAAATTGACCAAGTGACAATTTTTTTACGGGAGCAAAGCCATCGATACCATACAAATGTATTTTTTTCTAAATGTAAAGTTGCAATGCATACCTTTTGTGTGTTTTGCACATTATTGAGATCAAAATATTGCTCCATCTATAATATCCATGTTACGGGATCCTTTCCATCAAACTTCCTCATATCCATCTTTGGAATATGGTGGTTCTTCCATCCAACATTAGAATTTATGAAATCAAGATTAACATTTATTTTTTTCTCATCATTAGTTTCCTCTACTATATTTTTGGCATTAGGAAACATTTCTTGTATCAACTTTGTCAAACCTTCCATGTGTGCATTTAGATCATTCTTCATGTTTTCCATGTTGTCTTTCATGTTTTTCATGTTGTCTTTCATTTCATCCATCTTAGCTTCCATGCCATCCATCTTAGCTTCCAAGCCTTTCTTCAAACCATCCATCTTAGCTTCCACACCTTTCTTCAAAACTTCCATTTCATTTTTTGTTGCTCTTTGCAAGAGCGAAATTTGGTGCAGTTTCTCTTGTAATTTTTATATGTCATGTTGCAATTCTTCGTCTTCATGAGTCATTGTAGAGCCTTCTCAAGGCTTAATGGGTATCAAATTATTTTTAAGGGCATTTTATAACTAAATACTGATATATATTCTACAATATGCCCTTGGAATCAATTCAAACTGATTTTTCACACAAAACTTATGCAATTCGAAAAAAAATACACACCTTTTTATTGATTTTGAGGAGCTCGATATTGAAAATGAATTTTCTCTGTTATTTCGGATCGTCAATATTTGAAATTCAGCCCTGCAGTATGCCTTTGAAGCTTCTTTAAATTTCCTTAGGTCTCACCTGATTTGGATTCTTCAAGATAAATTTATTCTGAATCTCCCACAATGACCTAATTATGGACTCGTTCAGTAGCGCAACCTTGTACGACGTGCCACGTGTCACTATTTCCTTCTTCGGTTCTGAAATTGATACAGAGGAAACTATAGTCCATGTACTTATGGACACGTTTTACAGAATTCCAATCCAATGCCCAGAGAGAGAGTTATGGCGATTTTCCCATGGTCATCTCTTTGAGATGAAATTCGGGAGCCTGAAAAATCCCTAACCTCCACAGACCCTATCTCCAAAAATATTGCGAATCAAGCTCTGAAATTTTTCAACGACGTTCCTCATGATTGCGGCTTTGATCTGTAAAACGTTTGTTGGGAAAAATATGAGAGGGGGGCGGGGGGTGAATCAGTATTTATAACACACTGTTCACTTTTACTTTTTATTTACTGATTTCTATACGTGACTTTAATGAACCCAACTAGTGTATACACGCGACTATATTTAAGCAATCTTGTGTATGTCCAGAGAAATTATTATGCAGATAATTCTTTACTTAGGATAGTGCATCATTCATTCATCATATGTTTAGTAAGAAATAATCATGTGTAGTAAGAACAAAATAAATCATCACACATAAGCAACACACATGAAACCAGGATTTAAGGTGGAAACCCAAGTCGGGAGAAAACCATCGTTGTTGTCGTCTTTGTCTTCAATATTTATTATAAATAAAATTTCTTATAATCTTGTACTGGAGTATACTCATACCAGCACGCAGGCACCCACCTGCAGAAGGCTATAACCTTCTCTCGTTCTCCAGCTACTACTAGAAGGGAGATCCAACCCCCTGATCTTGTTTACCAACCACTCCTGGAAGGGAGCGGCTACCCCTTGATCTCATTTTCCAGAAACCGTTGCAAGGGAGATACGACCCCCTCACTGAAGGCTCCAACCCTCTGCACCACTGTAGACCACGTTTCATCAATTTTCACACTGGATCCAACAGCTTCCACACAACACACCTTGTAGGCCTCTTTTCATCATATTTTTAGACTAGACCCACACCACACAATTAAGCTCAAAGAACATATATCAAACTGAAAATTATAACCCCATAAATTCATTCATTGAATCATCAATCAACCAACCAACCACTAGCATCGTAATCAATATTCAAATAACCCAGATCTGTATGAAGACATCATTAATAGACAACAGTAATACAACATAGATCAGAAATTTCCTTCCGCACACTTCAGCAAAACCCTAGATTCCATACACACTTTTGCTGAAATGAACCTACGTATATACGCGCTTTCACAGAGACAAACGTGTGTATATATCTGCAACTATTTCAGAACTGCGCAATTCTTTAGAATAAATAATCAGCTCATATCTTACCCTTTTCTTCAGCAAAACATTCGCCAGATCACAGATCTAAACATTTCATAAATAGATCTAAGAAATGCATGGTCATTTCAGGTCTAGAGATCTTGATCCATCATTGTATTCATAGGTGCATTATTATTTCAGATCTATTAATAAAATATAACCCATTCCATGCCGATATACTTCAGAGTGAAGTATTCATTCAATACACAAACACATGCACCCCCTTGCACTATGATCTTCTTCTCCTTATATAGTTTTAGCCTTTATCACTATCATGAGCCAAAACCACACAAATTCTGATGGTATTCTTCGACGGAATGAAATAGACAATACAACACTCAATATTGTGGGCTAATAGCATGGTAATGCCCCTTGGTATCATAATTTTAGAGCGTAAAAGGCATATGAAACTTTGCTTCTTCATACACGCGTGTATATGTGACTTCTCTTCATCAAAACTGCGTATATACTAATTTTGGATCTATGTGCGGGTTGCTTGTATACCAAGTAGTGTATACGTTGCCTCCATACGTGGGTTTCCTTCATCAAACCTGTGTATACATTGAGAAATATTTCCTATTTCATTTCTCTGGCACTTACTGGAATTGTAATATTCCTAATTAGTCCTAAGCTAATTGGAATATCCATTTTTTTGTTTTTCTTTCTTTTCTTAAAGAATAAATGTGTAAAGGAGGTTCATAAAACTCCTAATAAAGAATAAATCAAGGCAAAATGTGAAAAAGGCTAAATCATGGCTATGTAAGTAAGCACCCTTAGGTGTGAAAGGGGGTTGGATATTTTGACTGGGTCAACCTTGACCAAATCTACAGCGATGTCTTGGAGGAGTGGCCATCAATGAGGCACAACGCAGTTCTATATGGAGATGGAATGTGTGAAAGAGAAAATTTCATTGAAGGTGGTTTAGGGTTTACAAGCTCTTAATATATATAAGAAAGGGGATGGCAGCATGAAGAGGTTGTTGAAGATATGATATTTTGATACATTGTCTGTTTAGACCATATAGCTTTCTTTGGTTATTTAGCCTAGATTACAAATGTTGTTTAGCATTGGGTTTTCTTGTTTAGGAATCCCACCTCTTCCCATTGAGTAGCTCTTGGGATATTCTTGTATTGCATTGTCCACTATCTAGCTTGAGGACAAGCTTCTCCTTTCAACTACAACACAGATCATGTTGAGGTTTTGGTTGTCTTTGCAAGCTGCAGCAAGTGGAGGCTAGATCTATTCAGATCTAGGACATTTCAGCTCCCTTTTTTAGTGGAGGAGTCTTCTACTCCAATTCTAGGAGTGTATTGGAGTGATTGTGAATCATTTTCTGATCTTGGCATGTGGCCAACTAATGTATATACCCTACAGCGTAGTTTATCTTCCATATTTGTGTTATTCCTATAGGTTTTGTTACAGGGAATTTGGGTGCACCATTTGGAGATCTGGTTTTCAAGTGTTATGGATCTTCCCTCCACTTTGAAGATCCATTGAATGAAGATCTATTTCTTGTCATATCAAATCTGATCTAAATAATTGCATGCTTCAAAATTTCTAAATATTTCTGCAGATCTGCAGACTTAGATCTTATATCTTTTGCTTGTACTTGGTGTAATGCTGAAATCCCCAAGGGGATATCAAAGAGGAGCCTTTCTAGTGTATGGATCTATTATGGATCTAAATTTTTATAAATATATCTACTCTAGATCTGACATGTAATCAACAGTAGTTTGCAGCCCAATAAAATAATGTTGTCAAGGCATTTTCAGTCTATACATGTGGTTGCAACACCTCTTTTGAGGGATTTTCTTCTATTTATGTCTTATATTTCTAGCTATGCATCTTATGGGCCTCATTATACATCTAGATTTCTGTTGTAAATACTTTTTAAGAGACTTTTTATTGGCCTCCTGCTTTGCTTCAGATGAACTGCATTATTTTACTGCATAACTGTTCTATGTTGCTACATTTCCCATTTGGGAATATTACAGTGGTATCGGAGCATCATCTTGGCACAACCTATGCTTTCTAAGAAGCCAATATGTATTTTCACGAAAATAAGATACAGAAGAAGTTTGATTACATAGAAGACAAAGAAGACAAGGGTAAAACCCCTTTATCTGGAAGAATGAAAGGGAAAGAGTTCTCAAAAACTATGTTCCCAACTCTGCATGAGCTTAAAAGAGAAATCAAAGAAATGAAGAGGGAAAGACATGAAGGTCCCTCAAGAATATATTTACATGAAGAAAGCCATAGTTCTTAATCTTATATGTGCAAGCACTCAGCTACATAATCAAATCTACAACGTTATTCTATGCCTAGATTTACTGCAAGAGAGATGAAGGAAGAAGATACACCAAAGGAGGAGACTTTGAATTATTATCTTCAGGATTATGAATCTCAATATTGGAGAATCAACGAGCACTTGAGCTTCCAAGAGTTTAGCCAGCTCAAGGAGGAAAGGGGATCCAGCAAGCACAATATAAGGAGAAGAGGTAGATTATTTCTGCCAAATTTTGATGGATCCTCCACATGCACAACCAAATAATGGATAGATCAGCTAGACTCATATTTGGATTTACATCAAGTTTCAGAAAAGGAAGCCCTTAAAGTATCAGTGCTATATCTTAAAGGTAAATCTTATGCTTGGTGATTATTTGAATCCTTTTCATTAAAGAATGCAAATATATCTACTTATGCAAGATTCACTAAGATATTAGTGAAGAGATTTGATGTAAAACAAACTGAAACATCTTTGATTGAGCTAGCAAAGCATGAGCATGCAAAACCCTTGCATGAGTTGGAAAGATCTGTTATGCCAACTCCACTTCAGATTTCTGTTGAAGGGGATAAAAACTTGTTTGATACTTTGACAAAGGCAAGATCCCCATTGCATGAAGAGATTTCTTCTCAAAAGGAAGTCATGGAAATTCCTCTTTCAAAGGAAGACCAAGATCTAAGGTCTCTCATTGATAATGAGGTATTCTCAAATATTGACGAGGAGAAAGAACAAGAGGGCAGTAACATCGTTGTCACTTCAAAAGAAGAACCATCATCACATGGGGATGGACATGAGGTTATTGCTTCAAGGGAAAGAGATTTTATCTTTTCAATTAGTTCCCAAGGAGCATCATATGACAGTATTAATGGGCAATAACACCTTGCTCCAAGGAGGAGGAGGAAGGATGGATCAACATCCAATGATGAGGAGCATGCACCCTTTTTTATTTCAAATGGTTTATATTCATGAGAAGGAGACTAAACTATGTAGCAAAGGGAGGGACACATTATTCCACTCATTCATACAGTCTACTTTAGATATTGATGTCTCTTTACATGGAGTCATTCCACTAGGGAGACCCCCTAATTGGAAGAAGAATAAAGTTTTCTCTCAACTTAATTCATCAGTGACATATTTGGCTAAGGAAGGAGCCTTGGGAAGCTAGCACAGCGCTGAGAACCATTGATGGGTTCCAAGGAGAGATGATCAACTTTTTGAGTTGGACATTGCCATATCCCACTCAGTTATCTGCACTGGAAAATGATTCAGAGATATATGATGACATGAGCATGATTTCAAATGGCCACTCCATAGTCTTGGGGTAGCGAATGATATCTCTACACAAAAGGAAGATTTATAAATATGACAAGAGGGTACCAACACTCTTGTATGCATGAGCCAAACTATGGAATTTTGGAAGAAAGAGACCTTTCAAAAGGAGGTTGACTTCCATGAACTTCAATCTTGTCTTGAGAAAGATCAGCTGCAAAAGAGGCAGCAAAGATGGAGATACAACACTCCAACATGTGACTTTGGCATTGAGCATGTAAAATAAGAGAATGACGATGTGACAACTACTTCATTTCAGAATTTTACAACGCTGTCATTGTTGGGAAGCCTAGATCCATATTGGGAGTCCTAAATCTTGGTAGAATATTCCAAGAACCTATTCACATGTAAGGTTCTTGATGGGAAAATGGAAGATAGGAGGTATAGAGTGGTTGATGGATTCATTTACTTTCATGATCACATCTATTTGACTAAAGGATCAAGGCTCAAAGATAAACTGCCTATGATATTTTTCTTTCTACTCCCACTGATTTCATTAGAACACACCATATTATATTGAATGGATTCATGTGGGAAGGCTTTGAAGAAGATTTATTTCAGAATTTTCAGAGATGCATGAACCATGAGAAGATGGGTAAGATACATGACTCCATGGAGCAGTCAATTTAGCCACCACTTTTTTCTTTTGGAAAGAGAAGAGATAGACCTATTCACCACTCCATTTGTATGTGGAAAAATGTTGGTAAAGAATATGCTTTTGTATCTTATGATTCATTTGATTATTAATTGTATTCTTTTACCATGTATATGTAGGCCATAGCTCCTAAGAGGAGTGTTATTCCATACAAACTTCATGGCCAACTTTGGGCCACAAAAATTTCTGAATATGGCCACTGCCTTGAAGGAAAAAGGGAGATTCTATTTCATGATGGGTTCATTCCTAAGGTACCAAATATATCTCACACTTTCAACTATGGTGACATTACTTGGACAGCAAGTAAGTGGTGTGGAAACCACTTACCATATCACTATCCGATGCAGTTAGGAGATCTACTACGCTGGTTCCACTTGTGGGACTATGATCCACCTCCATCATTGCATTTAATTGTTTATGTATTGTTGGTTTTGATCCCACATGATGATTATGCTCTTATCTTTGTTGGGAACATGATTGTAGGGATGACACATTGGTTGGATGTGTCCATTGGGAATGAAACTTCCCATATTTATTCATGCTTCAAGAGGAGGATGGTACATTATATGGCTGCTACACTATATATTTTGTTTCCTTATGCAAGGAGCCATATGTTTCACTTATGTCTTTGGGATAAGCCTCTCACATGGGAGGATTTGTGGCAAGACATGTGTTTCTTGAATCATATTAATCCAACACCTATTATCCTTTACTATTTCCTAGCTTTGGAGAAGCTTATGGCAGCAAGAAGGTGGTTGTGTGGCCACTTATTGTATTATTTTTTGAGGCAGCAAGAAGAAGAACAACGCTAGTCTCAATGGAGGGACTATTGTCACCATCCAATATATCATATGACACTTAGTCCATGTTTATTTTGGACTAAATATGGTGATGATACTCTATTCACTATATGCATGGAGGATTGGGGGTTGAAGCACCCAACATTTATCATCTTTGATGCCTTAAGAAGGCCAATGGACAACATATGATTCTTTCTATGTATCTCCCACTTCTTCATGATGATAGCTATTTGGGTTATTCACCAAAGGCAAACTTGTATTCCTGGAAGGAGGCAAATCCATTGGAGATTTTGCAATGTCCTTGTGAGTTACTTGAGGACAAGCAACATTTTGGAGGGGAGGACTGTAATATTCCTAATTAGCCCTAAGCTAATTGGAATATCCATTTTTTTGTTTTTCTTTCTTTGCTTAAAGAATAAATGTGTAAAGGAGGTTCATCAAACTCCTAATAAAGAATAAATCAAGGCAAAATGTGAAAAAGGCCAAATCATGGCTATATAAGCAAGCACCCTTAGGTGTGAAAGGGAGCTGGATATTTTGAATGGTTCAACCTTGACCAATATACAGTGCAGTTCCGGATGGAGATGGAATGTGTGAAAGAGAATATTTCATGGAAGGTGGTTTAAGGTTTACAAGCTCTTAATCTATATAAGGAAAGGGATGGCAGCATGAAGAGGTTGTTCAAGATATGATATTTTGATATATTGTCTGTTTAGACCATATAGCTTTCTTTTGTTGTTTAGCCTAGATTGAAAATGATGTTTAGCATTGGGTTTTCCTATTTAGGAATCCCACTTCTTCCCATTGATTAGCTCTTGGGAGAGTCTTGTATTGCATAGTCCACTATCTGGCTTGAGGCCAAGCTTCTCCTTTCAACTACAAGACAAATCCTATTGAGGTTTTGGTTGTCTTTTCAAGTTGCAGCAAGTGGAGGCTAGATATATTCAGATCTCGGACATTTCAGTGCCCTTTTTCAGTGGAGGAATCTTATACTCCAATTGGAGGATTGTATTGGAGTGATTGGGCATCATTTTCTGATCTTGGCATGTGGCCAACTATTATCTATACCATACAACACAGTTTCTCTTCCAGATCTACATTATTCCTTTAGGTGTTGTTGAAGGGAGTTTGGGTGCACCATTTGGAGAGTTGTTTTTCAAGTGTTGGGGATATTCCCTCCACTTTGAAGATCCATTGAAGGAAGATTTATTTCTTTTCATATCATATCTGATCTGAATACTTGCATGCTTCAGAATTTCTAAATATTTATGCAGATATGCAGACTTAGATCTTAGATCTACTGCTTGTACTTGGTGTAATGCTGGAATCCCCAAGGGGATCTAAAAGAGGATCCTTTCTTGTGTATGGATATTTTATGGATCTGAATTTTCATACACAGATTTTCTCTAGATCTCACATGTAATCAACAGCAGTTTGCAGCCCAATAAAATAACGTTTTCAAGGCATTTTTATTCTATACATGTCGTTGCAGCACCTCTTTTGAGGGATTTTCTTCTATTGGTTTCTTTTATTTCCAGCTATGCATCTTATGGGCCTCATTATACATCTATATTTCTGATGTAAATACTTTTGAAGAGCATTTTTATTGGCCTCCTGCTTTGCTTTAGATGAATTGTGTTATTTTACTGCATAACTATTCTATGTTGTTGCATTTCCCATTTGGGAATATTACAGGAATTCCTTTCTCTGTCACATCTGAACTGACCTGTAGAAACATCATTTTTACATCGTTAACAAATAGGTTGCTATCAAAAGGAAACTCATAAAGTAGGTTTCCATCAAGGAAAACTTCATCAAGTAGGTTGCCATCAAGGACAACATATTGCATCATATTGCCAACAATCTCCCCTTTGGACTTGATGGAAACCATGATGATGTTTGATCACCACAACAGATAGATACATTAATCATAAACATTATTCAAACACCAAGATACTCTCCCCCTTTGACATCAAGGGAAAAGGGCAGATCAATACCAAAACAAGGTTTCTCTTTCCTTGTAGAAAGAAGAGCTCTGTAGATCTGATGTGCACTGAAATTACCATGCTCCCCCTAAGTTCATGTTGAATCTTCAGACAGATTTTTCAATGAAGTACATGACTCTATAACTCAACCGAGTATGACATTTCCTATCACCAAGGACTCGTACTTACATTAATGATCCAACCAAGTGGAATTACATATTTGACTCAACTTCCCAACCAAGTGGGTTTTACAAATTTTGACTCAAATACCTAACCAAGTGGGTTTAAAAATTTAAACTAGTCCTCACATGAATGAATATAACAATTTTACATCATAGATCTCAACATGACCTTTTCATAAAATTACAAATATGAATTTTTATAACCAAGACAAAAAGATCTCAAGAGAGATCATAATTCAGCAACCAACATAATGCCAACAATGCATTACTCTGAGCAAGGCTAATGCTCCCCCTGAAACTGTGCTCCTGATCACCACAGCAACTCATTCATCAAAGCATCTTCATCAAGTAGATAATAAAAACTTAATATCATATCAGCAGATATAACCATCAATATCAGATCAAGAAAATTACTGTCAGCAGCATATTAGAAATTGTTTTCGAGTCTGTCTCACTATTTATCTTATCAAAGAAAAAATATGCAACTGTCACCATTGGAACTTGCGTGTATAGACAACTTTATTTTAGGAAACCCCTGTATAGAAAGTGAAATACTGAAGATTTCACAACTCCATCTCCTATTGGATTTAAACATTCTGTACATGTCTTATGTTGTCACATTAGATGCACTGTTAGAAATAAACTCAACTATAATTACCAAACCAACCATGGGAATCACCATATATTACTCCCCCTGTGATGATACATTACTGATTCCTATAATGTATCTCACATCGCTCCTGCGGTAATTATGAGAAGAAAACTTTAGAAACAGATGACTACAGTAGGGTCAATATTCCCATTGTTTCTGACCGGTGCTTCTTCTTTTTCCATATTTTCTTGTAATTTCTTATTTTGTGCTAGAAATTCTCAGATCTATTCATCATACTTAACCTGAAATCAATGGCCTTATTCCCAAATGAGTTACAATAGAAACAACATCCATGAAAGCGTCCTTTCTTTCTTGATCCATGCAATTCTTCAACAACCGGATCCCTTTCTTTTAGGAAATTATCATCATCCATGGTACAGGTCATGAGAACTTGCAGATCTTGATCAGAATATTCTTCTTCCTCATTTAAAAATCCATTCTTATATTCATTTGAATAATAACTCCTTCCCTTTTCAAATTGTTTCCATTTATCATGATTTTCCTTATAAGGACATTTAGCAGCATAATGACCAACTCTACCACAAGCAAAACACTTGAAGGGAAGCTTACCTCTGAATATTCCAGTACCTGTTTGAAGTCTTCTCACAAAATTTGCCTCTTCTTCTTCTGATATATAACTTGATTCCTTAACAACCTTCTTTTCTTTTCCTTTTTCACATGCCTTAAAGGCAGCTTCTCTGACTTGTGAGGGACCTCCTCTTCTCATTTCAAAAGCAGTCAGGATACCATGAAGTTGAATAACAACAAGATTTTGCAAAAGCTGCTTTTCTTCAATAGGTGATGTTATCACTCAAAAAATTCAAACATCATTTTGAAAAGGTTAAATAGGTTCATGGGTCAAAATAGGGTTGTAGGATTCACTTTTAAGTTTGGTCAAGGGAAATATTAAAATTTTATGGTTTAAGTTTACCCTAAGGGCTAAACACACTCATGTTCAAACTCCTTCATGTCACATCATTCATCATTTTCTGATTAATTTCATTTTCCAAAATTTTTGTACTGAAAGTGCCAAATTAGCCAAGAAAACATAGTTTCGTAGCGCAATGCACTGTAAAAAGTCACTTTTCGCTACGAAAATGCTGATAGTTTCGTAGCAAAAATAGTCAAATTAACACTAGAGGCGCTACAAAAGCGCGATTTCCTGTTTGTCTTGTCATTCAAGCTGTTAAGTATCAGAAAATGTTGGGAAAAGGTAAGTTAGATGCTTTTCAAGTCATGAAGTGATGAAATCAAGGTACATGCCCAGGTCTGCAGTCATCATGTTCAGTTTAGGTAATGTATAAGTCATCATTGAGTCATGAGAAGACATTCAAACTTCAAATCATTTCCCAATTTAGTCATTCTCATTTCTCATTCCTCCTTGCGTAATATCTGAGCTCTGGAGAGTTATTGTACTAAGCCAAACTTGTGGTTGGTTTATTCAAAGGTTTAATTTGAACATTATCAAGCGAGCCTACAAATTCATCAAGCGAGGCTGAGAAATTCTTTGAGAAACTATGGCAGAGAAAAGAAGAATACACAAGGGTGGACAATGTCTGAGATATGAACATGAATACATGAAAGTGATCAATGAAGATCCAGCAGTAATGGAAGCCTTCAGAAGTGCAGGTTACCTACAGTTTTTGGAGAAATTGCAGGGCTGTCATACACAGGTATCCAAGGAGTTTGCTTTGAATTTCAGTGGAACAACCACTAAAGTGGGAATGCTAAATTTTTCCATCACACCAGAGTTTATTGTTGATGCTACAAAGATTCCAAGAGGTCAAGAAACCTAGTTCAAAGGTTTCAAGTTTAACATGGAGCAGTGCAAAGAGTTCATGAAGCCTGAACACACTGAGATGGATCTCACCAATGTTGTTCCAAGAAACTGCATTAAAGAAAACTATTCAAAATTGTTGCTCATCATCCAAAAGTACTTTACATGTGAACGTATATATCACAAAGTCTACTCATACCATTTCAAATTACTTTTTCACTTCACTGGTAAGATTTCCCTTGACTTACCTTTCTATCTACGTAGAAGTCTTTCAAAGATGGCTGATAAGGTCCAAGAAAATTCTGAGGGGAGTGAGACATCATTATTTCATCATGGCTTAATGAAATTATTGGTTTTAGATGAACTTCAAAGGTTGGGCAGAGATTGGTCCTCATTCTTATTTATCATTGGTTTTGAGTTGGATGCTCTAACTCCTTCAAAAACTCCTAAACCTAAAAAAATTCCATCATCACTAGCAGTAGAACAGAGCCAACCATTGGCTGCAAAACCAAATGAGCCTGTAAGAGCATAACCAAGTAAGAAAACTATGAAAGAGACAGAGAAAATGTAGAGTATGGAGACACCAAATGTCCCACCTGCAAAACATAAGTCAAAGGTGGTCAAACCTACAAAACAGAAACAAACTGTTAGCAAACAAGGGATGAAAAGGATGACTGGAAGCTAAACAATGGTTTTGGAAGGAAAGACAGTGGTTGTAGAAGATAGAGCAGAAGCTAAAGGGAATATATAGGATATTTTACATGCGATTGACATAGAGGAAACACCTATTGTCCAAGCTAAATTCATAAAGGAAGGTGGGCAGAATTTAAAGAAGGAAAAATTTGTAAAGAAATTAGAGTTTGAGGGAGAAAGATGTAGGTTTCATGTTCCAAGAAAGAAAGCCTATGACAAGGCATGCTAGGAAATTAATAGAGAGAAAAAAAGAAGTTCAAATACCAACTGAGACAGCTCAACTACCTCAATATATTATTGACCTCTCATCACCCATAGTAAAGGATACAGTTAGCAAATCAAAAAAGGGAAAAGAGAAGGTGATAGAAAAAACAGAGTTGCAGCTCCTTGAAGAGAAATTGAAATTGGCCAATCAGGAAATTGTTGTCATGAAAAAAGAAGCTAGGAAACACAGTGTTGAGAAAATTCAATTTGAAACGATTAAGGCAGTTTGGGAAGAACATATTGACATTATTTCTAAAACTTTAGACAATACACAACAACTTATCAAGTGGAAAATTCCAGCAAAGATAGAAGCCAAGCATGTCAGAAAAGTGAACACTCATCTGAAAGCCACCAATATAAGACTTAAAGACTAGGTTAAGGACCTACAAGAGCAACTTGAACTAATTCATGATGATTTGCAGAGCAAAGGTATAAAAATGACAGTGATTGAAGAACCAATAGCTCAACCAATAGTAAATGAGGAAGAAATGCCTCAAGGATTATAAGGTGAGATAGTTTATAGTTGTTTGAGGTTGATGACATAATTAGATACAATTTTGGAACTCATAGGTTCCATTTTTCAAAATTATACAAAAAATCTGCATTTTTAGCACCTTTCAGCAGTTTCGTAGCACCTCTAGGCTTGAAGGATAGCAAAGCGCTACAAAACTAATGTAGCTGCTCTTTTGATTTTTTGGACTAGTTTTGGAGGTTATTAAGAGGTGAAATTGGTATGAGGGATGTGTTTGATGATGATGAGTCTTATGCAAAAGGAAAGAGTAAAAAATGTTGAGGTTAAAGGCATGTTTTGCAACACTACAAAAATGCCTTACTTTCGTAGCACACTGTATTTTAGCTTTTTTAGCAGGTTTGGAGAATTTTTTGGACATTTGGAGGTTATGGAAGAGATAAATACCATTTCAAGCAATTATTCAACACTCAAGGACCACGAATTTAAGATTAAATGACAGCCAAAATATTCGAAGAAGAAGAAGACCATTTGTCTAAAAAACAGGGTCTTGTCTCCTAGTTTTGAGGAGGTCAGTTAAGTGGTTATAAAGTGATGAATCCCATCATCTAAATTCGACCATGTGACAACATAATTGTCAAATATGTAATTTATTTTAGTAGATAAGGTTTTTAAAGATAATAATGAGTAGTTTGAGCCCTATTTGAAATAGGAATGTCAAATAGGATAGGTGTTTGTTTGTCATTAAGATGATGTTTTATGGTTATGCAAGGTGTCATTAGGAAAAAAATTGGTGTATCTAGCATAGAGGAAAATAATATCATGATGTAACAACTCTGTTAAAGGCCATTGAGTCAAATTTGTCAAGGGTTGGAGATTTTTGGCAAAATTGCAGCTTATTGTAAATTGATTGTTTCAGCAATATAAAGATTTGTTATTTGACCAACTTGAGATTCTGAAGGAGTTTTTAGTGCTTACTTATTCTATCTGTACCTTTCATATATCTCTATTGTAGTGTTTTTCATTTATGTTACTCATAATTCATCCATGTGATGCTCTAACTTCATTTATAAGTGAATTGACTGTGTATTTTCATGTTTCATGTGTGTGTGTCCTACTACTAAAAACTTTGACCTGCCTCAACTTCCATGTCAAGTAGACTCACTGAGTCACTGAAAGTTTTGACTCCATAAGCCCAATGTTTACATGCTAATATCATTTTCAACATACATTCATCATAACTAGTTTATTTCCTAAAAAGAGTTAACCATCTACATTTTTATTCAGTATCATTAACCCTTGAGAGAGCCCTCTCAGAATGAGGAGGCTAAGCCTTAGTTAAAATATTGGTTTGAAATAGTTACATGAGATTGTCTAATTAGCAGCCTATCAGGTGCAATTTTTTTATAACAGTTGACACTTTTGACTCAAACTTTGGAGTTATAGATCTCAATATCTTTTCTACTAAAGTTGAGACTTTTATATCTTCACCTATATTCCTCATAGAATTCAAAATCTCATCTAACCTTAGGAATAAACTTGCAAAACTTTCATCATCATGCATTCTAAAATTTTCATATTGCATTCTAAGAGTTTGAAATTTGGCACTTTTTACCTTTGCATCACCTTCATAGCTCTGAATGATCTTGTCCCATATTTCCTTTGCTGAACTTAGCTACATAAATTTGAAAAATTATGTTTCTGATAAGATTCCTAATAAAGCATTGACAAATTTTTCATTGATTTCATATCTCTTTCTTTCTACTGCATCTATAGGAACACTTGCTGGATACTGGTAACCTCCTTCCACGATTCCCCATACATCTGCTCCAAGACTTTGCAAATAAGCTCTTGTTCGTATCTTCCAGAATAATAGATTACTTCCATTGAAAAATGGTGGCTTGATAGAAAATACTCCTTCATGACTTCCCATTGCGACGAATCTCCTTCAAGCGATCAAGCTTCTTCTAAAGAACCTGCTCCGATACCAATTGTTGGGAAAAATACTGAGAGGGGGGGGGGTGAATTAGTATTTATAACACACTATTTACTTTTACTTTTTCTTTACTGATTTCTATATGTGACTTTAATGAACCCAACTAGCATATACATATGGCTATATTTAAGAAAACTTGTGTATGTCTAGAGAACTTATTATGCAGATAATTCTTTACTTAGATTAGTGCATCATTCATTCATCAGATGTTTAGTAACCAATAAGCATGTGCAGTAAGAACATAATAAATCATAACACATAAGAAACACACATGAACACCAAGATTTAAGGTGGAAACCCAAGTTGGGAGAAAACCACCGCTGATGTCATCTCTGTCTTCAATGTTTATTATAAATAAAACTGCTTACAATCTTGTACTGGTGCAGACTCATACCAGCACGTAGGCACCCACCTGCAAAAGGTTGCAACCTTCTCTCGTTCTCCAGTTACTACTGGAAGGGAGCTCTAACCCCCTGATCTCATTTACCAGCCACTCCTGGAAGGGAGCTACTACCCCCCAATCTCATTTTCCAACAACCACTGGAAGTGAGCTACGACCCCCTCACTGAAGACTCCAACCCTCAGCACCACTGCAGACCAGGTTTCCTCAATTTTCACACTGGATCCAACAACTTCCACACAACACACCTTGCAGGCCTCTTTCCATCAGATTTTTAGACTGGACCCACGCCACACATTTAAGCTCAAATAACATACATCAAATTGAAACTTATAACCCCATCAATTCATTCATTGAATCATCAATCAACCATCCAACCACTGATATTTATTCATAATAAACTAGCAGCATAATCAGTATTCAAACAACCCAAATCTGTATGAAAACATCATTGAAAAACAACAATAATACAACAAAACATATCAGAAATTTCCTTCCGCACACTTCAAAAAAACCCTAGATTCCATACGCGCTTTTGCTGAAATGAATCTGTGTATGTACGCGCTTTCACAGAGAAAAAACTGCGTATAGATCTGCAACTATTTTAGGACTATGCAATTCTTCAGAATAAATAATCAGCTCAAATCTTATCCTTTTCTTCAGTAAAACATTTTCCAGATCACAGATCTAAACATTTCATAAAAATATCTAAGAAATACATGGTCATTTTAGGTCTAGATATCCTGATCCATCATTGTATTCATAGGTGCATTATTATTTCAGATCTATCAATAAACTGCAACCCATTCCATGCAGATATACTTCAGAGAGAAGTATTCATTCAATACACAGACACATGCACCCCCTTGCACTATGATATTCTTCTCCTTATATAGTTTTAGCCTTTATCAATACCATGAGCCAAAATCACACAAATTCCGATGGTATTCTTGGACGGAATCAAATAGACAATAAAACGCTCAATATTGTGGGCTAATACCATGGTATTTCCCCTTGGTATCATAATTTCAGAGCGAAAAAGGCATACGCGACTTTCCTTCTTCGTATACGCATGTATACGCAACTTCTCTTCATCAAAACTACGTATATACTAATTCTAGATCTATACCTGGGTTGCCTGTATACCAAGTAGCATATCCAATGCCTCCATACATGGGTTTCCTTCATCAAACCAGCATATACATTGAGAAATATTTCCTGTTTCATTTCTCTGGCACTTACTGGAATTCCTTTATCTGTCACATTTGAACTGACCTATAGAAACATCATTTTTACATCATTAATAAATAGGTTGCTATCAAAATGAAACTCATCAAGTAGGTTTCCATCAAGGAAAACTTCATTAAGTAGGTTGCCATCAAGGACAACATATTGCATCATATTTCCAACAATCTCCCCCTTTGGGCTTGATGGCAACCATGATGGTGTTTGATCACCACAACAGATAGATACATTAATCGTAACCATTATTCAAACACCAATATACTCTCCCCCTTTGAAATCAAGGGCAAAGGGCGAATCAATACCAAAATAAGGTTTCTCTTTCCTTGAAGAAAGGAGAGCTCTGTAGATCTGATGTGCACTGAAATTACCATGCTCCCCCTAAGATCATGTTGAATCTTCAGACATATTTTTCAATGAAGTGCATGACTCTATAACTCAACCAAGTATGACATTTCCTATCACCAAGGACTCATACTTACATTAATGATCCAACCAAGTGTAATTACATATTTGACGCTAACATTCAGAGGAAGATGGCAAGACATTATGGCATGAGAAACAGGATTGCTAGGGCCAAGCTCAAACGTGCCCATGCAAATATTCAGCCTTTGACTGAGTCAAAGGAGAAAGAGAAGCTCAATATTCTTGCTGAGGTGTCCCTCAAGGCCTCTAACCCTTGATCAGCAAGCAAAATTCCAATTTTGGCACTTTTGTGCACATTTTGAATTTTTGACAGTTTGACATGAAGAAATTGGGCCAAACGCGCAGCACCACTCGCGATGCACTCTTTTTTGGGCCATCCAAATGGTAAATGGTCATAATATTTATTTCCCTAATGAAAATTACATCAACCTAAGAAATTTTCAGGAGATTTGGAGCAAAAATGGTCCCTCAAAAAGGCCAAAAACTACCAAAAAATCACCTTTCTGCCCTCTTTTTGGCATTGGCGCTGCGTGTTTACCATTCTTGGGATAAAAAGTTTTTGACAGGGTAGATGGGAACCATTTTGTAAATTGAAAAAATATTTGGAAAATAGGCTCATAGACCTTTCCAATGAGCCATCATGGAGCTCATTTGGACACCGGTAAGGCCTCCAAAAGGTAGCTGCAAAACAGGTCAATTTTTCAGCCTTGGTGCTGCGCGTCTGCATTGGCACTGTGCCCCTGTACCTTGGCATTGCACCCTTACCAGGAGTTATTGTAAAAAAATTTGAGAAGCCTTAAATTCAAACATATTCCAAAGTTAGCTTAGAATTTATGTTAGGAGTTATTATTACAATGAATGAGCCTCAAATATTTTGCCTTGGGCCTTGCATGGTCTCAAAGGTCAAATGTATTAACTATGTAATAAATACAAAACTGAAACCCTAGCTAGCGTTCACCTCCTCATTTTGTAGATAAATACCGCATTTATGCTTCATGTTTTTTTTTGGTTGGTTATTGGGCTAAATTTTTCATAGACTATGAGTTGTAAATAAGTTAGCTTTGGAGCTCTGTAGTTGTTTTGAATTGAATGTCAATAGAGCAAGCACATTCACTAGATTCATGAACTTTGTTAAATGGTGATGTTATTCTAATCTTGTAATTGTTTCCTTTTGTTAATCCATTTTGTATATGAATTTCTCTTATCACAGAACATAAAATTTAGGTTAAGATACGCTGTTAGAGGCACCTTAATTATGTCTGCTTTCTGTTGTTTAAATGTTTTCCTCTACTAGGTCTGACTGGAGAACTTAGGAGTTCCCTGCTCTCCATCTACACTTAGTTTGTTTTCTTGAGATTAACTTAGTAGAGTCCAGCCAAAGAAGTTTATGTTTTTCCCTGTCCTTTGGTTCTGCTTCAAATGTTGTTCTCAAGGATTTTTTTGAAGTTTACTTACTAGGGTTTGGCTAAAGAAGTTTATGGTTTTCCCTGTCCTTTGGTATATCTTGAAAATTCACTTTGAAGGTCTTCGAAGTATGATTGAAGAATTTAGGAGTTCCCTACTCTTTAATCATTACTGATGTGTTATCTTAAATGTTTTCTTAGTCTGAAATTGAATAGCTAGAGAAATTAGGAGTTCCCTGCTCTCTAGAGTTTGCTGGATTGTTGTCTTGAATTTTACTTGGTAAAGTCTTGCCAAAGAAGTTTATGGTATGCCCTGTCCTTTGGTTCTTTCTTATGAATAGTGATCTTAAAAGACTCTTCTTGTTCTAGTACATGTTAAAGGATTCTTAACTGCCCTTTAATCTTACTAAATTCACAACTTATTGTTCATTTCACACCCCATAAGCTATTAAGATCCATTTAGCTTTGTTATCTTGCCCTGTGGAACACCCTTGATTTATTGAAGTACTCCTCAAACCTTTTGTAGACCCCATATCCCAATGGTTTGAATTCCTCTTACTCTATGTATTCTTCCTAACAAGAAACCCAACCAAACAAAACAAAACAAACAATCCATGTCATTTTAACTAGCCTAAAATCAGCATCCTAAAGAAATCAAATTATATATTTTATACAAATATAGAGAGAGCCCTCTCTGATTCCAGGAAGGCTAGGTCCTAGGACTCCAAATTTGGTTTTATATTACCCTTGTTTATTTGGTCTTGCCAATATGACAAATTACAGGGACCTAACAGGACTTACAAAAGGTGTCTGGGGTGTGTTTCCCTAGTACCTAAAACAGACAGACCTACTCTATCTTCGGTCTTTGGGAGGGTACTCATCTTCACGAGAGTGCTTACACCTATTTTATGAGGTTCGAGTGAAGCTCTAGAGTAATTGTAACTGTGTATTTAACCAACTCTCTTTGTATGTTATTGTCATATTGGGTTTGATCTTCAGCAAATAGTAATACTCAGACAAGGTCATACCCCTTCTGGCTGCTTGATTGATTGATTTTAGAATTCTTTTTTTCTTTTTTCTTTTTAGGTGTGTGTTTACTATCACTGAGACTTTATAATACATCACAATAAAAATTTGAAAAAATTAAACAGGTCACTATGGTGTCCTTTGACCCTCGTCATCTTTCTAGACGGCTGCAAGGTCTCCCTCCGTTGACACCGAGGGAGGATTCGAGTCTCGGTGAGCCAGTGCCTTCTCCGGAAGATCAGCCTATAGTAACAACCCCTAACTTTCATATAGCTCCCTATCATATGGAGTTTCCAGAGGATACTTTTATAGAAGGATTCGTACCTCCTTACAATCCTCCTCTCACTGACCCATCAAGGTCATTGTTAGTTCAGGTTACACCAGTGCCAGCCATGTCTTCAGTTGCACCTACATCCATTTCACAACATGCGACCATAGGGTCGATGCCATTGGTGACCAACTCGGTTCCACCACCATCTTCCTCACCAGTTTTTAGTTCTACACAAATGACTGGCAACCCTAGTATCCAGTCTATACCCGGTCCCAGTAATCCGGTCACCACAACTGTAAGAAAACCTTCGAACCCTTTGGGATTTTCTCCTATAGTGACTACGTCGGGACCCATGGTTTCCACTCCTTCTAGTGGGGATACTTCGGTTCCTTTTAGCAACCATTTCGGTTATTGTTGAGTTCAAACCCCTTGGCTATTGTGCCAGGGGGCAGTGTCACCAATACAGATATGCCAAGGGGCACTTTGGTACCCCTACATTCAATAGGACAGGTAGGACCACCAATTGTTAACGTTGTTCCTTTGAGTGGTCAAGCTTCCATTGTAGGTTCTATTTCGATGGTCAATTATGCGAATAGCAGTATACCACTGGCTAACTCTATCGCGTCCATATGGGCCATCCAACCCCAAAACCAATTTGGGCAAGGGGGAAACTATTACACTAGGGGAAACCAACATTTTTCCCCCCAGTACAACATAACCTACAGACAACAACCATACACCCCAACACCCCCACTCACTGGAAACTTTTATCAACAAATTCCTACTTATCCCATTGGTAACACATTGATGGGTGGACCCTATGGTCTGAATGATCAGCCGACACTTCCTTGGCTGGATCCGGGGGAAAACATGCAATTTCCATTCTTGGCAGCTTTAGATATCCTCAACCTCTACAAATTGACCAATGATCCCATCAACCACAACCCACTCTGGCCTCCAGTACTGCACAATATTCTGTCTGACATCCCTAAATTCAAAGGGAAACAAGGGGAGGATCCGGCTACGCACATAACCACCTTTAATCTATGGTATTTTTCTAACTCCATGTTGGATAATACTATCCAGCTCAGACTCTTCCCTCACACTCTCACAGGCAAGCGGCCAAATGGTACATTGAGTTACCACGTGGGGTTGTCAATAATTTTGGCACCTTAGCAACAGAATTTCTTAAGAACTTCCAATTACCTATTCGATATGAAACTAGAAAAAAAATCTTAACCTTGTTGCGCCAAGATATAGCCACCCACATATCCAATCACATTCATGAATGGAGACGTAGGCAGAGGTTAGTCAAAGTGCCAATCTTTGATCATCTCTTATCCAATCGATTTTGTAAGCCACTCTTACCACCCCTTGCTAAGGACGTTTTCTTGTCTGGTGCAGTCAAGGAAGATCAATCCATCTGTTGTGCACAACATCTAGATCTTATCTATTCGCAATCTGGCACGCAATATGACTTACTCCCCCATGCCCCTGGCAACCCGAATCCTCCCGCTACTCAATTACCCGGAGCGCACGCCGACAACCTCGTTGGTGAAACCTCTGCCGCAGCTGTTATCACAAAATAAAACCTGATAAGCTGCCAATAAAATCAATACTATGCAACTGTTTCAAACCAATCGTTTGATTGAGGCTTATCCTCCTCAACCTAAGAGGGCTCTCTCAAGGGTTAATGATTTTTGATAGAAATATAGATGGATAACTCTATGTGGGGTAATAAGAAGATAAATGATAGATATTGGTTGTAAATAACATTAGCAAGTGCACATTGGGCTTATGGATTCAAAATAGCTTCAGTAAAACCAAAAAATCTACTTAGCATGGAATTCAGGCATATCAGAGTTCAAGTCAAGAGATACACATGTGAAACTGTAAAACACACAGTCAGTTTGTCTATGTAGGAAGTAAGAGAATCTAAGATGAATTTTGAGTAACATAAGCAAACACCACTGCAATATGATAGTAAAAAGATGCAATTAGAATAATAACACACTAGAAATCTTCATGAATCTTGAGTTGGCTAAGTAGAAATCTCTGTATTAAGCTGAAAGCCAGTCACTTACAATAAACACGGTCTTTTGCTAAAAATGTCCAATCCATGCATATTTAACTTCTTGATCTTTTATAAATCATTTGCATCATAAGATAACCTTATCCTTAGCTATATAAATCGAATTCCTGACTTTTTATACCTTTCCTAACCATATGACATGGTATTTATTACAAAATGACAGCTGCAAATCTAATGAACAATCCTATTACAAATAGGATTCAAACTCCTTAACTCTACTCATAACAACCTTATCTAAACTAGATTACATCATTTTCTGATTTTATTCCCATAAGGTCAAATCCAGATGATAGGCTTCAACACTTTATGACCATAACACTGATCTCCATCAAAGTAGGAAACTCTCCCCTGTTTTCTAGGCATAGGATTCTTTGTATTCTTGAGACACTCTGACCATCATGAACAGATCACTTCGAGGTTATTTGTTGTTAGAAACTGAAGTAATACCTGCCCAAAATCATTCTTAAGTGCCAGCTGTTCAAAACAACCATTAAATTGTTCAAAATAGTTGAAGTAGACCTGCGCTACGAAAACAACATAGTTTCGTAGCGCTTTTTGTAGCGCAACCTTTTAACCCTTTTACCTTCAAAATTTTGGTTTCTTTCCTCCAGAATTATATTCATTATCACTTAACACAACTTCCATAGAAATTTTAGGTCATCACACATACATTTTCCCTTCAAATATTTATGAGAAAGGGTGAAAAAAGCTACTACAGCAGTTTCATAGCGCTTTTCACTCTTTTTGCACTGTTTGTGCTACGAATCTACTAAGTGAGCAGTTTTCCCCAGATTTCTTCAAAATTTAAACCAAAAATGTGCCAAAACTTTAGAATACCATTGGTTTCATCAAAACAAAAATTCATATGAACTAGAAACACAATTTTCATGAGGTTCATTCTTAATTTTCCATTTGATTTAGCTTTTGACTTTTTAATGATTGTCATTGTTGGAACAGGGTATCCTACGAAGATACGAATTTGGTCCATTTTGTATTTTTTTTTTATTATATTTAATCTAACGCGAGGGTTTTTGGGTGGTTCAAAGCCCCTAATGCATTGTAAAGGGGTCAAGGGTAGACCAAGAGTCCGCAAACCACATTTTACGGAGCATTGGATGCGTAGGCTAAAGTAGTATAAGTAGTTGAAACTTTTTTGAGTTGTAAGGCAGAGGATGAGAAAAGATTGATGTGAACTGTGAATTAGTAGATCTGTTTGGGTTAATGGGGAAAAGACTCCTGCTGGCTATGTGCACGTAGATCCTCAGTCCCACTGCTGTGTATGCAGGTTGGTTTTTGGGTATTGTAAAAGGATCTGAAGGACTAATGAAAGCGGAAAGTTGTTGATACGAATGTCAAATATCTGTTATGTTATGCATGGTTATGTGTTAAGCTGCGAACTTACTGTGTTATTTTCTTATGCTGTGTTGACATCTGTTTGTTATATTTTATGCAAGAATATCTATGATAGTCGCGTTACTGTTCTATGAATTTATGATCTGTTGATTGTTGTGATTATAATTGGTATTGTGCACATGGATGCGAAGGGATCTTTATATCTGAGTTCTAGGGTATACAATCTGGTAATCGTGACGTTGAATGCAGCTCTGCTTGACTTACCTACCCTCTCCCAGGGTGCAGAAACCTGGTTCCAGCACCCACCCATACTAGTTCGGGTGAGACTTTGGCCTACGCAAGCAGGTCACTACCGAAAGGGACGGTAGTATAGGGTTTGTTGGAAAACCTTAACCTATGAACCTCTGTCAAGAGCCCCTGAGCCAAAAAATGGTTCCGTTGCCGGAACCGGGAGCATTTTGAGAGAGGGATTGGGTAATGCCAAGGCTGTATTGGAAACCTGAAAGAAAATAAATCAATGAATGGTTTGAACACTAAGTTCAGGAATTCGCAGTAAAAGAAAACCGCAATGTGAAGTTGACCACCGAAGAGTGGAAGAATAAGTATATTTTCATGGAGATCTACGAGATCTTCTTTGTAACAATTGTGATCAAGCTCCAGGAGTGGCTTGCAAGGTTGGTTGAATTTCAGAAGTGTTGGAAGGATGAGCGAGTTACATAGTGGACCCCTGAATTGATCCAGTAGTTAGAAAATACTGATAACACCATCACTCGCATAGTGGACCACTAGGCTGACAGTGTACTAGGAGGGTTCATAAAAAGTTTTCCATCAATCAGTTTGTCTACTACTCAGAGGCAGAGCGGAGATTCTTCAAGGGCTTCCAGGGTAAGTTTCTGAAGACCTTACCACTGCTGATTAAGATATTACTGTGCAATAAAATTATTATGTGTAGCCACACCGAATGAATGACCTCTGATCTAGACGGGAGTACGACTCGAAGCGTAAAATACTATCGGACCAACCAAGAAGAAGATAGATCTGTCTATAGTCTGGTAAGAGAGGCAGCTGCGCAGAGCCCTCCGGCCACACCACTTTCCAATCAGCATAGGGTTAAGAACTCACCTACACCTCTGCCACCACCATAAGGCGACATGGTTGCACACATGAAGTTGCCTACCTTTAAGCGTGTGGGGGATGAAGACATGGATCAGTTCTGGTTTGTCACAAGATTGGTCTGGACTACGCAGAATGTAGCTAGTGATATGGTGAAGAGGGCACAGCTGTCCTTGGCCTTCTAAGGAAGAGCTTTGGATTGGTACATGGGATATATTGGCCAGCATACAAATGCAACCATTGAAGAGATTAAGAATGCCTTGAAGAAACAATTCAAGAAGCCCAATTCCTACTCCCAAATAGTGGTTGATCTAAGAGATTTCAAGCAGGGGCCCTCGAGTCTGTGTGGGAGGCCAATCAGCGACTAAAGAAGGTAATAAGAGAAGGAGGGTTCCAGTATGATGAAAATCAGCACACGAAATGGTTCATTTCTATGTTGTTTCCTCACTTGCGTGTACCTATGGGTCATCAAACTTTCGAATCACAGGAAAAAGCTTTGGAGGTTGATATGAAATTAGAAGTTGCGCCTAGAGATGATGCCTAGCTGGGCGTCCAACAGATCCAAGGAAAATTGGAGGCGATGCACATGGAGATCCAGAACCTGCGAAAGGAACAAGGAGCGGAAGCTAGCCCCGAAAGATGGTGCATACGATGCAAGACAAATGGTCACACCAAGGATAACTGCCCTCTATTAGTAGACTATATGCAGGCTGGGGGACCTAGTCCCTTGCTCCCTAGGGAAGCTATAGGATTGAGTGGGCTGGAATTATGGTGTCAATATTGTTGCGTTATGGGGCTACACGATACAAACCACTGTCCTCACCTTGTTGTGTATGTCCCAGAGGTAAAGTAGCAATGGTGCAGGTTCTGCTGGTCAGTAGGACACGATGAAAAAAACTGTCAAACATATGATTTGATGATCGATCGAGGGAACCTCTATAGGGTACAGTCAGATCCATCCTCGCTGAGATCCCTCTTGAGCGCAAAAAGCTCCCCAGCCAAGGGTTGGGGAGGCGGGAGAGGTGGAAGTGCGAGTTGGGGACGAGGGAAACTAATCTGTTATAATTGTGGGGAAGTAGGACACTTTGCCAGGGACTCTCCCAATCCTACAAGGAAATCCTACTGTTACTGCAGACAGATGGATCATGTGATTTAATACTATCCGATATTGATAGCAAAGATATAGGAGAAGCAACCAACATCTACGCAGAATGTGTAAAGGGTTAAGGCTAAACTGCGAGACAAGGATCCAAGCGTGAATGTGGTAACACGCAGTGGGATGGCCACCACAGAGCTTAGGGAGAAGACTGCGCCCGAGCCCATGATCTGGCAAGCATCTATCAAGCAGGAAGGTTTGGATCTAAGAAAGGAAAAAGAAGCGTTGGTCACCGCTTGCACAGACTCTGCGGAGGCAGAGACATCTGCTTCACAACTGCCAGGAGGCCTCAAGGCAGGTGGGGAGGTCAAAACCTTTTTACAGGAATGTATGAAGCTACTACGCAATCCAAAGGTTGTGGAAAATATTGAGGCATTAATAGATAGCTACGCAGCATGACCTAACCCCCCTCTGGAAATCAAGAATGTACACAAACTATATAGATATAAGAAACACACTGGTAGGGAGATGAAATTGACTGCACAGATTGTTGATTACGAGATGGATTAGGTTATTTTGGACCTAAGGTCAGATGCAAATGAATTGCCTAAAAAAACTTGGCAATGAATGGGGGAACCTGAGTTGGAATGGTCCACTATCAACAGAAGATCATACCCTTGGGGAGACTATCAAATATCGTGGTAGATATCGTAGGGGTCAAGGTCTAGGCTGATTTTGAAGTCATTCAAATTGTAGAAGATGCGGACCCCTACCCTTCACTTCTAGGGTTAGATTGGGCAATAGATATGGGAGGTATCATTAATTTGAAGAAGATAAGCATGGTGTTTGTGAATAACGGTACCTTGGTGATAGTACCATTAGATCCTATGGAAGGCTAACGGTACACAAAGCCAATGCATGATGATGAGGAAGTGGATCACATCTATAATTTAAATCCACAGGATGAAGATTGGATCAACCCCACAGCGGATGGAGTACTTTGTTGGGAAAATGATAGTGAATGCTTCTCCGATTCCGATGGGGAGATAGACAATTGAAAAAACCGCTTACATGATTTCTCTGCACTGCGATATCTCTCGTTCACCAAGGATTTCCGCTATATTTCTTCATAGGTAAGAGACCTACCTTATTTTTATGGTTCTGGTAATATTAAATAATTTTTACGAGCATTCAAAGCTGAGGTCCCAAAGGAACGAAGGCTATGGGCCCTTAAGCTAGCCATGCACAAAACACTTGCGTGATGGTGGGAAACGCATGGGGAGGCATTCCAGGATTGGGAGGAGTGCCGAGATATGATGATCCTACAATTCGAGGCCCCCGCTAACGTCTGAATCAAGATGTTCCTTAGACCTGAAGATCCACATAAATATATGGTCGCTTGGATAGAACAATGGTGCGACAGAACTGCGCAGGAGTGGGTTCATCTGCTTATTCATGCCCTGGGACCACTTCCCACTGCATGGTACTTAGATGCGGAGCTCCATCAGTGCACCCGCCACTGGGATACTTTGAAGGATGAATTTATGGGAACATTTGGATTAACAGGTGGGACAGAGGCACTTGACGTAGCTCTGCAGGACATTGACACTGTAGCATGGGGTGAATCGCACCTGTGTGTCACACCTAAAATGCCCAATTGGGACCCGCGGGTACCAAGCATGATCAAATACTGCAACCTAGCCCAAAAAGAAGGTAAGAATGATCCGCAAGAGGGTTTCAACTCAGAATTGAACGAGGTGCACATGGTCACCGGACCACTCGAGCTGCGAACAGATAGCATTGAGACATACCCCACGTCGGCTAAAATTGGGGAAGCGAATATTATATATCTAGTAGCTCCTACAACAAGGGAACAACTACACTCACTTCTCGGCTACACAGGTTATTATAAAAAGTTTGTTCGGAGGTATGCAGTGATCATAGCACCTCTGAAAGATTCGCTTGCGAAGGCAGCCCAATTCTGTTGGGATGACACATGTCAAGTGAACATATCTTTGGTTTTGAATTACCTAAGGATTCAGCCTGTGTTCGGAGAAGATGTGCAGGAGTCGCAGGAGTTTAACCCACACATAGCAGGTATACCAAGCACACAGGAGGTGTGAAAACTAGCCATTGGAGTAATAACAGCTGGTAAAAAGAAAAAGTTACAGTTAAAAGGAGTGGACTGCTGGCATTTAATGGGGTAGATTTTGAGGAATTTTTACCGTTTACCTGATGGTAAGTTCTAGGTCAAGTTTACCCTACCGTTGGATGGCCACAGGTACTATAAAAAGGGATGGGTAGCTTAGACAAGGGTTCTGTCTCACTTGCATAACTTGTACTTATCCTCTTTATCTCGCACAAGCTGTAAGATTTTTTGGGTCTGCACTGTCCCCTTTATGTCGGATCAACCTCCCCCTTCTAATAGTAGCCACCCAGAGTCGAGCTTCATTTTCCGTGCTAGGATGACAACCACTAACCTATTTGAGCCCTTGGTACCTACTGCCCCAGAAGTTGAGGAAGTAATGGAGATCGGGTCTGAGGATGAAGAGGTGCCCTCGACGCTAGTTACCAGGAAGGGAAAAGAGCAGGCTCGGGGCTCAGGAAATCCCCCCCAAAGTAGCGAAATGGTCTTCAAGGAAGCCCCAGACCTCCCCAAGGCATGCCAAGTCCAACGAGCAACGCCTTAGGCTCAGGCTACGCAAGAGGAATCCCTGCCTGCCATTCCGATCAACTGGTTACCTCCCTTCATCCGCCCACGCAGGTCCTCAACGCGCACACCAAAGAACCTTGATGGCTTGGTTACCTATCTTCAGATGCCGCTAACCCTGGGGGTGGTCCCTATCTTGAGTGACCCCTGCGGGAAGCTCTATGATCAGGAGCTCAGGACCAAGTGTCGTAAAATGGTCAAAAATGAAGGTGCTCAGAACTGGTTTGAACCTGAACGACCGGATAGAGCTCGTCTTCCTGATTCTGGCGCCGCGAACGGTTCGAAAAACGGTCGCCGTATGCAGAAGTTATTCAAGTTTGAAGATTTCTCAATTTCCATAAAAAAATGCCAAATTTGACTTTGTGGAAAATTTTATTAAAAAAAGAATATTCCACAGAATATTCTGGGAATATTCCGCAGAATATTCTGGGGAATATTCCATTTTCAGCCAATGGAAGGGCGCCACGTGGCTAGCCCGGAGGCCGCCACGTGGCCCCAAGGTCGGGTTGGAAATGGCGTTTTAAAATTTTTATGGGTCGGCCGGATTCGAACACAAGACCGGGCATGTATTAACCAAACGCTTTTACCAATGGACCAATGCTTTGTTCGTTGTTATATGTGTGGACGGAGTTATTGTTATGGTGTATGGTATGTTGGGCGGGGCCCGAAAGGGGGCCAGCCCCTAAGGGCCAGCCCCCTCTACATAGCACCGGGGCCGAGAACCACAGTCTTATTCCATTGGCGCGCAGTTCGGCGGATATTTCAAACTTTGGTTATGGTTATGTTATGGGTTGTTATATTAATAACCGTTGTTTTAATATAAAACGGTTTATATTTATTAAACCATTGCAAAGACCGCCCGTTTCATATGTGAACGTAACCATAAACATTAATTGCCAACCCATTAACCGTTCGGATAAGATTGGCGGTTTCGCCTATTTTGGCGCTTTTTGCTATTTTAACGCCCTTATCTGTAGTCTTTCCACAATTAGTGGAGTTTCTCAAGGGGAAACAGGCAGTTTAGTAAAGAGGCCATAACTTCTGCTAGGAGAGGTCTTTGAGGACGAATTTTTTTTTGATTTTGGGTCTCTTCGACCTTCTAAAGCCATTGGCACAGGTTTCACAGCCATCTGAGGCCGTTTGCAGGTGTTTTTGCTTCGTGGAAGTTCCAGGAGCCACCAGGGCCAAATCAGTTTGGGAGCTGCATTGGGAATTGTGCAGCCAGTGAATGTGGAACGAAGGTCATTCCTGAAGTTTTTCAGCATTCTGAATCCATTTCTACAGCTCGTTTTTCTTTTTGAGGAATTCTTCTCACTGTTTAGCTTCAGGGAAGCTTTCAGGGCCACCAGGGTCATTTCAGTGTTGGAGCTGTTTGGGTGCTATGTTCATCCATTTTTGGTGATTCAGAAGTCTATTTCTGCTATTTTCGACCTTCTGATTCTAATGGCAGAGGTTTCAGAACCAATTGAGGTCATCTTCACCTCGAAATTCTCCATGCAAGTCTAAAGGGCCACCAAGGACAATTGGGGAAAAGTACTATACAAGGTACAATTTCACTGTTTAGTGTTTGGGAAAGAGCATGTTTAGCTAATTCCTATCTTCTGATTCTGTATTTACAGTCAGATCTGTCTTTCGAGACATTCTTATTCTTGTATTAGCCTTTGTAGCATTTTTAATACAAGAGGACAAGCCTAGTTTGAGGGGCTTGGTCCAGCAGATGTAGCCCAGAGAAGGGGGTGAACTGCTTATCATTTTGATGTCTTTATTTGCTGAAGATGATATGCTAAACAAAACTGATATAAAGTGTTAAACAGCAAATATACATAACTTGCATACACACATAATCACCTACTCAGCTGCAGAAAGATATTTGTCTTATTCCGCAAGACTTCAAACTTCAAGTATGTGTATGTCAAAGACTTCTAAGTGTTAACTTCATTATTTCTTTAGGCAGATTCTGTAGAGGGCCAGGTAGCCTCTGGAACTCATCCTCTCTTTAGAGGTGACATGTCCGGTGAATGCCCCTACAGTCTATCTCTGTATAAGAAATAAGAAGTTTTCACATTTTCAGAGGTCACTTGGAGTGTATAGCTCAATTTGAATTTATGGGAAATGGATACCTTGCACCCTTAAACAAGTACATTCCATTTTCAGATCACTCTATGAGGTTAAATTCGATGGTCACGACTTGGCGAATTATGAAGCCTTCCCTAAGCTGACCCTCGCATTGTACTTCGACACAATTTACGTAGAAAATGGGGTCACAGTCCTTCCTCTGCGCTGGGTAAGTGAATTGGCAGGATCTGGGCTCTTGAACCTATTGCGTATGCCCCACTTTGGCCATTACAACGTCACCGATCAGCTGGCCCGACAGCTTCTCGTCCTAATTCACAATGGCTACCTATGGATTAGGGATAGGGTCCCCATAGATGTTGTGTTGGTTCATAGAATCACGGGCCTTCCCATGAACAGGCCCCACCCTGTGCAGCAGGTGGGAATGAAATATGAAGGGGACACCACTGAATATATGCATAAGACCTACCATGTGGAAAGGAATACGCAGGGCTTCGTCATAAAATCAATCAGCGATCTGCCTACGCAGATGGGTACCATATTACTAGTTTTCAAGCTAATGCGAAAGTGCCAGTTCACAACCATCCCTACCTATGTCATTCGGCTAGCCGGTTAGTGTGCGAAGAGGGTCTGCCTCAATTGGGCCCAATACTTATGTGACAAGTTCTTAGACAATGTCCGCGAATCACAGGAGTAGGGAAAAGCCTTTTGCTATGCCTGGCTACTATTTTTTATAGCCCTCATTGCCTGGGAAACCCCTGCGGAGTCAATCCTCCCCGAGCTCCCTCCAGATATGTGCGAAGGGGCTCAGTATGCCCATTTGTGGGATTCCAAGGATGCACAACACAAAGAAGATAACCAAGTCTTCTAGGTCCTCTTCTAGAGTAGCGTGGTTGCCGCCATCAATTCTCGACCTCAATTGTCCCCCACAATATATGACAAATACAAGAGTATCGCAGCATTCCAGGTTACCACGAACAACATTCAGTTCTGTAGCCACAAGGATAAAACCTGGATGTCACTTCCTTATATGGTAGCAGATGAGGAAATTCACAATGTGATTGCGCTATGGCCTCCCGCCTGGAAGATAGGCTTTAAAACCAGCGCAAGGGGCACCGCCAGTACTAGCACGACGTAGGTTACTGGAAGCACAGGGAAAGACTCAGGCGCAGCCACGAAAAAGGACACGCAGCCAAAGCAGACCACCATGAAGAACACCGGGGTTGAAACCCAGGTCAATTCGCAGTTGGGCACGAAGGAAGTAAAGGTCAGAGGTACAAAGCAAACAAGCGAGCCTGTCAAGGGACCTTGAGAGAAGCAACGCGCTCAGTGGAAGGAACACGATGAGACAGTTACGTTGACAAATGAAGATCTTGAACAAATCGCAGATGTCGTCACACTGGCCACAGAAGAAAAATGGGTATCTCTAGAAGAACAATAGAGGGTTGCAGTCAACGCCATCCAGGTAGAGCTTCGAACCTTGCAGATCAAGACAGACACGCTACAGGCCAGCATGGTTCAGGGACAGATTCCCTCGGCATCTCGTAGTACAGCACTAACCATGGAAGAAATTCGTCCCTGTCCCTTACCAAGCGCCGCCCTTGTGATCAGTTCACTGGACCAGGAAATTCAACTTCAAGCAAGTGCAGGGGTGTAGTTAAATCTTGCCAATATACCCCATGAAGCATTACAGGGTCTCCACACCACTGTGTTTTGGGAGATTCACCATCAGGATCAGTAAGTACACCAACAACTTGGTACATCCGAACAAACCATAGCACAGCAGAACGTAGAAGTACTCCTTGCTGTCACATAGCAAGTAGAGCTCGAAAATTTGATCCACCAACTCTACATAGAGGTTACAGAAGAGATCCTGGCTGCAGCCACCCCCGGGGCTAAAGTAGAAGGATTGGTCATAGCGTTAAAGGCTTCCTGGATGGAAATGCAGGTCGTTAAGATGCAGCTGGAGCAGCAAATCACTAACTTACAGGCCAAACTACAGCCCGAGACACCCCTGGAGGTACGAGCCCAGTGCGCTACGCTGGTGACCGTGGGCACAAACACCATTCAAGGACAGATCGCTCAGGGCATCCAGTGGCTCAAAACAGCTATGCAGTTATGGACCAAGTTCCAGAACAATCCTATCCCCTGGAGAGTAAATCAAGACTTGCACTAGAAGGAGGAAGCTTTCGAACAGATCAGGGCTACATTACCCACCTTGGTTTCAGCGCAGCGTTTGGCACTATTAAGGACTGGCAATGCCCTCCAAGATGAGATCAAGGAACTCCACCATAAGAAGTAGGTTATCGGAGGATGCCTGAAGCCTTGAGCTGCCGCATCCCTCCAGATCTCATAGGATGTTGATGTTGTTTTGAAATGACTAAACCAGACACTAGAAAGTGTCACGGCTGCGATAGAGGGACCAAACTCACAAAAGCTTGTAGATATTGTGTAGGGCGCTGCTGCTCAGAGTCAAGAAATGTTGACCTCGCTGGTTGCAACCGTCAATGCACAGTGCGCACAAGTGGAGGCCCCATCACCACAGTGACTCAGGACAAGTCACAAGATTGTGTTGGGGGACTGTTGGAACAGTGTCTCCTACAAAGATGCGAATCTGGTCCATTTTGTATATTTTTTTATTATATTTATTCTAACGTAGGGGTTTTGGGGTGGGTCAAAGTCCCTAATGCGTTGTAAAGGGGTCAAGGGTAGGCCAAGAGTCTGCAAATCAAGGTTTGCAGACCAATGGATGCGTAGGCTAAAGTAGTATAAGTATTTGAACCTTTTTTGAGTTGTAAGGCAGAGGATGAGAAAATATTGATGTGAACTGTGAATTAGTAGATCTTTTTGGGTTATTGGGGAAAGGACTCCTGCTGGCTGTGTGCGCAGAGATCCTCAATCCTGTTGTTCTTGGACCCTGCTGCTGTGTGCGCAGGTTGGTTTTTGGGTATTGTAAAAGGATCTGAAGGACTAATGAAAGCGCAAAGTTGTTGATACGAATCTCATATATCTGTTATGTTATGCATGGTTCTGTGTTAAGCTGCGAACGTACTGCGTTATTTTCTTATGCTGTGTTGACATCTATTTGTTATATTTTATGCAAGAATATCTATGTTAGTCACGTTATTTTTCTGTGAATTTATGATCTGTTGATTGCTGTGATTATAATTGGTATTGTGCACGTGGATGTGAAGGGATCTTTAGATCTGAGTTCTGGGGTATACAATCTGGTAATCACGACATTGAACACAGCTCTGCTTTACTTACCTACCCTCTCCCAGGGTGTGGAAACTTGGTTCCAACACCCACCCATACTGCTTTGGGTGAGGCTTTGGCCTGCGCAAGTAGGTCACTGCCAAAAGGACCAATAGTATAGGGTTTTGTTGGCAAACCTTAACCTCTGAACCTCGGTCACGACCCCCTAAGCCAAAAGTCATTCTGCACCTTTGTTTTTTAGCTCATCCTGAGTCAATTTCATCTATTGCTCCATCTTCCACTTGATCTTAAAGTCTTCTATTACTGGCTCTCAAGTTAGTATTGATTACTCTGACAAATTTTTCTTCCTTGATGGCCGGAACTATCCTTGTGAAAAACTGTTATGCACTGCTTGGAATTTCAGACCTAGAACCAGTTTGGCCTTCCCATACTGCCTTCATTCTTTTGAACTCTTTTTTCTCAATACTATGCTTTTTGGCCCTCTTTCTCATCATAGCAATCTCTTGATTTTCTAACCTCAATTTCTCCTCAAGATGTTGACACTCTGTGATTTATTCTTTTCCCTTCATTGTTCTGCTGACTGCATGCTCCACTGTTGGTGATGAGAGATCAACCACTGCTTCAGGGACTTTGATTGTTTCAATAGTTTCTTGTACCTCCTTGTTGCCTTCCTTGAGCTTCTTAGCATGCCTAGTTAAAGGTTTCCTTGCTTGAAAGGTAAAGGCTGCATTTTTACCCTCAAATTCAAGTTTCTTTGCTGACCTAACCTTTTTTTGTTTATGTTCATCTACTCCAATGAAATTAGCTTGCACAATGGGTGACTCCTCTATATCAATCGCATGAAGGATGTCATCTAAATTTCCCTTTATCACTAGGTTGTCTTTTGTACCTGAACAACTGTTTTTCCCTTTGATGCCACTGCTTGGCTTCTTGTCACTCTCTTGATTTCTTGCTTGCTGGAAACTCGTTTTTGTTTTTCCTCTTTGACACTTTTTGACCTATGTTTTGCAGGTGATGGAGTTGCTGCAACAAGCACTTGTGTCTTCTCTGTCCTTTTCTCAACTTGTTTCCTTGGTTTCAAATTTACAAACCTCTTTGATTTTGAAACCACAAGCTGACTAGACTCTGCTACTGGTGATGAAGGAGTTCCTTTAATTTTAGGGTTTCTAGCTAGGGTTAGGGTTTCAATTTAAAAACCATTAATAAACAAAAAGGAAGACCAATCCCTGCTTATTTTCTGAAGCTCATTCAAAACCAATAACTTTATCAAACCATGGTGAAAAAAATATGTTTCAAAACCATCATACTTGCCTTGTACTTTATCATCCATTTTGGCAAGGCTCCTATGCAAATAATAGGGCAAATCTAGTGAAATCATACCTGTGAAATGCAAAAGAAACTTGAAATGATATGTATAAACTTTATGTTATCTGCCTTCACATGTAAAGTATCTTTGAATATTGAACAATAGCTTTGCATAGGTGTCTTTGATACAGCTCCTAGGTATTGCATTATTGAGGTCCATATCTACATACTCAGGTTTCATGAATTCCTTGCATGGTTCCATATCAAATTTAAAACCTTTGAACCAAGTCTCTTGCCCCCTTGGTATTTTTGTCAAAGAAGCAATAATATCAGGAGTAACTGGCACATTTAACATCCCAATATTAGTAGTTGTTCCACTGAAGTGTAAGGAAAAATATTTAGACACCTGTGTGTGGCAACCCTGCAGCTTTTCACAAAACTGGAGACAACCTTCTTTGCTCAAAGCCTCCATCACTGTTTGATCTTCAATTATAGCCTTCACATTTTCAGGCTCATATCTTAAGCAATGTCCCCCTCTATGGACTTTCTTTTCCTCTGCCATGCTTCTTATAAAAACCTGCCAGCTTCTCTTGAATCTATGAAACAACCTCTCTTGATTAGGATATGAACATCCTCACTTGAATATATGAACAACCTCGCTTAAGAATATGGAACAACCTTGCTTGATTATGGTGAAGATAGCCTTTTTATAGGACAACCACAGGCTTAGCTTGACTGCTTCAGAGCTTAGACACTCGTATGGAGGCAAATGAAAACGGGAATGACCAAATTAGGAAAGATTTTGAATTTGAAATGTTATCTCATAACTGAATGATGCCTCATTCATGCCCTATCATGACGATGATGACTATGAGACAGGTAAGTACATTGAATTTGATAACAAACTGACTCACCATACCACTATCCTATCATTTCCCAATGGATTCTGATAGATTTAAGCTTAATTGACAAGACGGTTAAGAAACCACGCTTTCGTAGTGCCCACAATGTATTTTTTCCAGTTTGCGTTACGAAAGTATTACCGCTTTTGTAGCGCAAATCCTCTTTTTTGAACTAGCGACGCTACGAAATGGAGGATGCTTGGCTAATTGCAGAAATTTAAACCGAAACCTTATGGAATGACTCCTAAATGGAAAATGTGAGTATTTTATTATGGAATGGAACTCTAAAAGACTTTATTTGAATTCAATGATGACCTTTGAACTTATAAAAACTCTAACCTATCCTTAACCAAATCCTAAAATGACTTTCAAACCCATTTTGAGACCATGATCAAAAACAGAGTTGACACAATGATGTTTTGAAAATTTTTGGGTGATAACAGTAACCATAAAACAACTCAGTGGGAAAAATTCCCAGCCATATTCAGCTGCCACTGCCCCTAACCAATCGACTGCTCTTCCCACCATTGAGGTAAACTCTATGCAGACTACACAAAAACCTAGCGGAAAGAACAAGAAGAATAAGAAAAATACCTATCCTTCTAAAGAGCGGTCCAGTACTCAGAATAATCCCAATCAGAAAAACGCTGCCAAAAATGACAAAGGAAAGGAGAAACCGATGAGATTCCCTTGCAAAATTTGCGTGGAGGACCACTTGACATAAAAATGTCCTCGGCTGCAGGAATGCATGGATTTTATTACGAACAAGGACTCTGGAAGGACACCTGTCGTCCTTCACAATCCCTTCCCTAATCCACAGTAGCAACAACAACACATGGTTGCAAACCCGCCACAACCCCCCCAAAAGGGCAACGGTGGTACTTATCCTTCCGGTGAAGGATCATCTTCCATTTGTGGCATGGATACTGTTTAACTCCAAACCTGAGCTAAACACTATGGAAATCCAATCATTGAGGCTCGAGAACTTGGTTCAAGTTCGAATCCATCGCCACCTAATGATTTTCATATCGAAAGGCCTGTTGTTGACCCCTCGATTCGTCCCCCTAAAGGGACACTTCGACGCACGACTCATAACACCTCTACACGTTCTTCCCAAAACTACAACATTGTAGAAGATTTGGCGCAAGCACCGTTAGCCATGTCTACACTCGAATTATTGCCAACCTACCCAGCGCAAAGGAAAGCTCTGCTTTCGTCCATTGGTGGAATTTACCACCAGGATTCTACGTTAGCCATCTTCGACATGGAAAAATCTAAACATCGCCTTTCACACAAGCTTTCTTTCTAGGTTCAGGTTGTGTCGAAAGGGAGACCAATCCACCACACTATCATAGACGAAGGTGCTTCGACTTGCGTTATGTCAACTGTGTGTTGGATTTCTTTGGGTTCTTCCACTTTGTCTCTGTCGTTGAATTCCCTCAAAGCTTTCAATGGCCACACTTTCCTCCCAAAAGGTTACCTTGCTAGCTTTCCCATTTCACTTAGTGGGAAAATAATAATTGTGGACATAGAAGTTGTAAATCGTCACCTCGACTATAATATTTTGTTGGGTCGCAGTTGGTCTTACGCAATGAGTGCCATTGTCTCTTTGGTTTTCTGACTCATCCTTTTTCCATTGGATGGGAAGATAGGTACAGTGGATCAGTTATCCTTTTTCACCCCTGATTATTCCATGTTACCTAGTAGCACTGTACCCCTAGTAGGATGTGTTCCTAACTCTTACATCAGTGTCGACACTGGTCTTCTAAAGGAATATTCCCTAATGGGTTTTTTTCCTCTCTCACTGCTTGAGGTTCCACACACAATTTCAATGGTATCCACCATTTCGGATGGCTCTATCGATCCATGGATCCTATCGGTGCCTTAAGAATCCTATCCTAATCCAGTCTTTCAACCCACCTAAGATATTTCCCTCTACTTAGATGACTGTTCAAACTATTGACACAAAAGGGAACATGGGAAATACAAGACTATGCTCATAGATATCTCGGTCAAAACGGGTATCGTGGAAAATATACAGATTGGAGCTGATTGCAGTCGTGAGGAAATTGCACGCTTCACATCCCTTTTTAATAAGTTCCGCGATGTTTTCACTTGGTCTTATGAGAAATTTCCTGGCATAGATCCTTCTATTAATGAGAAATATATTAAGAAATTACAAGCATTCTTTTTATGGTATTTTTCTCGCTGGTTAAACATAAAAAAATTGTGTTCTCTTCTTCGAGCTCGTTAAAATTATACAAAGAAGCAATGAGTTTTCTTTTTAGGGAATTTTTCTAGCTATTAAAACTGAAAAAACAATGAGTTTCATTCGTCAAGCTCGTTAAACTACCACGATGAAGAAATATGAGCCATTATTTTCCATATTTTTCTAGCTCGTTAAAAAACCGAAAAAGTCACTGAGTTTTTCTCTGTTGGACTCGTTAAAATTTCACGGAGAAAATCGAGTTTTTCATCGTCTGACTCATTAAAACTTCACAAATAATATTGATTTTACTCTGTCTCCTTGTACTCATAACAAAATGAGGCATATGTCCATTGAACATAGGTTTATCACTTTATCCGGATTCAATGGACTAACTTACGGAAAATGAACTATGTCGGGCTTACTATTCTCCCTTCGTCACGCCCAGTTATCAAACATGACAAAGGTACCCCATGGAGTTTTCTTTTACAATGTTTTTCAAACTCCCTAAATATGAAAATATCACTGATTTTACCCGTCTAGACTCGTTAAACTTAATCAGATAGGGAAAAATTTGGACAAAGTGGATACTTATTTTGTTATACTTTGAAGGTCGATTTGGCAACACAAAATCTTGGACATGGCACTTCCTAGAAAATTCACTCGCAATTATTTGAACCCTACCATCTATGAGTTTAGCCTTTGTATATCAATGCCCCTTCATTAGTGAATCCTGACACTTTTTGGTGTTAATAAGCCTAAGTTGCCTGGTACCCTGTTACTATGCCTTCTATTTTTCAAGAGGCTATTGTTATCTCCTGCTTCCTGTATCAGCCAAGCCATCATATACCAGAACTCATTTCTCGTTGTCAGTTACTCCCATTTTCTCTTGACTATATTCAAAACAAAATCATGTTTTCCCGTTTCATTTCGACTGATGTAGGATGCCTCGGTGCCTACCTTTCAACAGATCTCTTCCTATCGACTTCAACATCTTATCTAGGAAGTTGATCTAGAAACACATCAGTACCTGGGTGCTTGCATGCCTCTGTGGCAGGTTACCTTATGTTTGATTGGGGTTCTCATTATTGGCTCCCAGTCGAATGATTCTACCAGTGTTCGACATTAACTCCTTTTATTCACACTCGCTAGATTGTTCTGTGCATCTTGGGGACCATCATCCTTATCGGTGGCCACCCTTGCGTCTATTAACATTTTTCATTATTGACTGGTAATCAAAAAATTTCCCAAATGTTCGACTACAAATCCTTCATTCACATGTGCAGAAATATGAATTTTAGTGAAGTGGAAACCAAGACCTTGGATTGAGGCTTACATCATTTCAGTTGTGTTTACTCTCCCAAGTTGCGATATTGTTTTCGGAGACAGCTTATCAAATTGATCCTGTCATGACACAACCTTCCACATTGTGCTTATCAGTGGACACATTGGTCATATCTCTTTCTAGAGAAATCATTTTTATATAGCTACTGAGCATGGGAATGCCCAACTTAGGACAGATACTTATATTTCTGACATATGTTGTTATTTAGGTTTTCTTTAGTCCTCCAAATCCTCTCACTCTACTACATATATTATAAAGTATTTCGGCCATCATCTTCGCCTCTAACCTCACACTTTAGGGGGAAGCTGTTACAGGGAAAATGACCTCCTCATCAGCTCAGAGGAGAAGGAAACATGGAAGGAATAAAATGACCCAGAAAAGACCCATTTTTCCAAGGTAACGCACCCCAGAGATAGCTAGGCCTAGTTATAACGCATCCCAGCCATGCAAAGGGAGCATTAGTACCTAGGTTAATGTTATGTCTTGCCTAAAGGGAAGTGTTATCCATTTTTTCATGTGAAAAGGGAAATATCCTGCGGAAACTGACTGGCATTTCCTACTTTTTCTCAGAATGAGTCAGTTCAAATGTAGAAAATTATGGTATAAACATTCTATTAGATATTTCCAAACACAATTGAACATATATAGAGGGAAAAAGCAAGGAAAGGAAATGAAAAATCAATATATTTCCCAATTCAAATTGATTGAAAGGATTGGAAAGGTTTTTACTCTCCATTTCCTATAAATTGGAGGTTTGGGCTCTTAGTCAAAGGTCTAAGTTTTGATCGTGTGTAGATAATATTTTCATTTTTGAGTGTGAGGCTTGAGGATTGGCAAGGTTAATTGACAACTCTTAGCCCAAGCATCATCACACTCAAAAATAGAAAAAGAGAGAGAGGGATTGGAAGACTGAGGAGGGCTTGGTACAACCAACGGTTGTAATCCTCCTTGTTATAAATTAATAGAACTATAGGTGTTTTTCCCATTTGATGTTTCAGTGACACATTTGTTGTTCATTTTTCTATGAAGCATGATATAAATGGCTTAGATTTTCATAGTTCAATGTCAATTATATACTTGTTTAATTTCTAGAAAGTGATACCACTATGAATATTAAACATGTGTTTTGTTTGGTTGTAGGATATATATTTGGAGTCGACGAGGAAGGGCTTCTACCACGTTGCTTAGCGCTCTCCATAGGATCTGCTCTCCACAAGGAGGTAATCCTTCAATATATCGCTTTGTCAATTATAAATTTTTATGAACATATGTGCAATGTCTTTGTAACTTTACAGCTAATCTGACTATTTTCCTCAGGCACCAGAAATCTCTGAGAGGGATATTCATTAATTACCACCCAAGCATTTTACACGCGAGGCACAAGAGGAAGGCAATCCCTTCCAGTATGATTGGCTCCTCTTATTGATTGTGCTGCTTGGATGGAAAACCCAGGAAGATACACAGTTCCCAGACATTGAGCCTAAGATGTGTGAATTTGTGTGCTACACAACCTTATGGAACTCCTCAGACCTAGTGCAGGTAAAATAAAACAAGATTTTATGGGTTGTGTATGATGCTACCTTGAACCAAGCAGTGTATTCAAAGCTGTGACTATCACCCACATTGTATGACCAGTACAAGAAGGTAGCAAATTTTAAAGCCACATTCTATAATATCCATATCCATGCAAAAGGCGTCATAGAGGGAGTATGGTATGAGCTACCATACCTAGTGGGTACTCCTTGGATGAAAAATGGGTACTCCTTGGATGAGGCAGGATCCATCGAAAGTATTTGCATGTTTTCTTGAGAGGCCTCTTGAGGGAGCTTGTACTGAATTTCTCCACATCCATGCTCGATTCCAAGCATCCTCCTTTATCTACAACGTTATTTATGTAGCATTATAACGTTTTGTTGCAGGGTGTTACAGTGGGGGTTCACAACACCACTTCCAGAGCTTGTTTTTCAAAGGAGGGAGATACCATTCCTTTGGAAGATCAGTAAGGAATATCTTGGAGTAGAATTTCATATCTTGGCACTTGGCCAAAGTACTCCCATCACCTACAGCACAGTCCCTTGTAGGAACTGCGTCATTTCTTACAATGTTGCAGTGTGAGGATCAATCCCCTCAATCTTGAGCTGCTTTCTCAGGGAAAAGGCCAACCTTTCTCCCAGAAATTTTGTAAGAAGGATTTTCCTTTATCTATTGTATTATTCAACTGTATGTAGGTAGAGATTTAGTTATACTACATTATTTCAGATCGATATTTGTAGATCTAACATTTTGTTCTTGTGCTTTCATGAAACCCTTGCCGGGTTATCTTCATAATGTGTATAAGGAGCTAGATCCCTATTTTTCTTCATGCATTGAGTAAATAAACTCCATATCTATTGTTTATACCATATTTTATCATAAACCCTCTTGTAATCATGCTATTCTTGCTTCAGGAAATTTCTGTATAGTTCAGGTCATGGGATATGGGTGTTTTTAAGCCATATTGGGACCGTGAGATCTGTTTAACACATCAAAATGGATTTTCTTCTGATCCCCTTCTAGATGTGAGTCCCATAATACATAAGCTAAGGGATCCGAGGGCTATTTCTCTTAGTTATAGCGTTATTTTCTGGGAACAACATTTTTATGGTCCATATTGCTGCATTTCCCCACTTTGGGATAATCTAATGAGACATATTTTTTCTGTTGTAACATAATATGATGGCCATGTGTTCAACATAATTTTTATGAGCTGATTTTTCACTACTATTTCTAGTTTTATGTTGATGTATTGTTGCATCCCCATTTTAGGATATTACAGTGGTATCAGAGCATAATCTTGGCTCAACCACTGAGTTCCAACTATTATGATATCAAAAGAATAAGAAGAAAAAGAGAAGAAGCAAGATCAGAATGATGGAGAGGATGAGCCTTATCTCATCACTTTTCAAATCTAGAAAGAACCTCTCCAAGGAGGTTAAACAGATGAAGGAGAAGAGATGCAATGGAACTCCTAGAGGGTTTCAAGAAGAGGAAGGGCCATGCACTTCCTATTCTCAAAGAGGAGAAGACAAGAGGAATGAAGAATTCTTGGAACCTGATATCCTAAGAAGGTACCTTGTAGAGCACAAATCTCAACCTAGAGCTTTCAAAGAGACTCTAGCTCTCCCCCAGTTTAACCAGCTGGAAGAAGAAAGGAGGCCCTACAGCAATGGGATGATGAGAGGCAATAGATTTCTATTGTCCACTTTTGATGGATCACCCACATGTGCAGCAAAGGCTTGGGTGATGAAGCTAGAGGCATTCTTCCTACTACACCTAGTGGTAGGGAGAGAGGCTATAGAAATTGCAATGTTGCACCTTGAAGGTGAAGCAACCACTTGGTGGTTCAACCATGTGAGACATGCAAGAGTATCTACTTTTGCATATTTCACTCAAAGGGTGATCAAAATATTTGATAAAGAGAGATCATAGAAGGAGGAACCCTCACCACCACTTGAGGAGGTATGTACCAGTGTTGTCATAACCATGGAGGAGTAGCCTTCATCTTCAACAGTTGAAGGAACTCTCGTCGCCATGAAAAAAACTTACAAATGTCACAAAGGTATGCCTAAGTTTCCATCTCTTATCATTTCAAAAAATCTTATGAAGGGATATACACCATTGCATACTGCTAATCTAGAGCAACAGAATTTCACTGCGCTATGCAACCTTGAGTTATTCAAGGAAGGAATGAACCATTATCCTCATGTACCTTTGTTGAGTTGCACACAACACTTGAGGTTGGGGTGTGAACTTTTGGAGGATGAAATGAACCATGACCAAAACACTCCTATGCAAAACCTTATGTTCATCTTTGAGTTGGAGTATGAGGCAGCTGCTACATCATTGGAGAGATTAACGGTGTTGTCAATCAATAGCAGTGAGAAGGTTTTGCCTTCATCACACTTGGATCCTTATGGATTCAAGCTGGTCATTGGTGAGAGATATTCTCTAGGAGATCTCCAAGGAGTTGCATTTCAACATCCCATGAAATGCAAGAAGAGGAAACTGATTTGGGAGGATGGTATTCTTCAATGGAGGAGTGCCAAGATGAAGAATGGTAGGAGACATCCACAGGTGGTTGAGTGGAAGTGGATGGAGAGCAAGAGGATGGTGAGCCACTTGCATATTTATGACATAGGGCAACAAGAGGCAAAGCTGCGTTGGCTACTCTTGAGAGATGTTGGTCATCATATGACATATCTTCTTTCTAAGGGTATGTGGGTGGAAGGAACTTGGCAGGATACTTGCATCATTGGGCAGCAAGGAGCATGGATGCATTTTGTTGATATGACATTCTCCATATCAATCATTATGTCTTCACCACATGATTCGTATGATAGAGGTATGAGGAGGCATCAAAAACTTTTGTTGCTTTGGCTGTTCTTGGGAGAGCAAGGGCAGATTTTCTCTCACACTTTGCATGATGTTGCAGGAGTAGGAGATGGCACCATCATGGTGCAAAGGGGCTACTCCTTAGCCTTGGATGATCTGGAAGTAATTCCACCTTGCAATAAACTTCTTTTATATAGCATCATTATGGGAGGAGTATTTGATAATGAGCATGTCAAAGAATGGAGTTATGAGTTGGTAGGAGCCTATTTGCATAGGCCAACAACACTGTCACTTTGGAGCTTGGACTTATTGATGGAGTGTCCCCAGGATCACTTCACATTTGATGCACTTGGTGGACAAGGAGGAGGTGATAATGATTAAGTCGTGGATGGAGACATCTATTACTATGATATATTCTTCTTGACTTGGATTTCCAAGCATGAGAAGGAGGATTTTCATGCAACACCTGGTTCATTCCTCTTCATGGGAATATGCCAACCCCTATGGAGGACTTATTCATGGATCCATGTATCATCTTACTTCCAGTACATGGTGAGAACTTGGCTTTTGCATTTATTGATTTTCTGTAGTGCCCCACTTTGGTTGATGGACACTGATCCTTCATACTTTATTCTTTGAGGACCTCAGGTTGAGGATCCAGACACGTGACTCTATTATTAGTGGATTTGATGGTTATGTATACTCTTTATTGATATTGTGGTGATGACATCATTGATGGATATGTATGTTCTCTATTGATATCATGATGATGATAGACTTGATGGATAGGTATGTTTTCTATTGATTTTACAATGATGATGACTTTGATGGATATGTTAATTTCCCATTGATGTTATGATTATGATAACCATGATGGATGTGTCCCCTATGGTAGCTACTTACATTAGTTATGATTCAAAATGAACAACAATGTGAATGACGATCATGTTGATTTTTCTATTATGATAATGAATAACAATGAGAAACCTTGTTACTAATGATTATTGAGTATGACAGGAAACCACCAGAGGCACTCGCATATGATGAGCTGACAACATCTGGTTTGATAGGAATTAATACTTTGTCTTTGAAATTATAAGTTCAGTTTATAACTTGATATATATATATACACTATGATGATATGTCAGTGGGTGCAAGAACATGTTAGTTGCTTGGCCAAATGACTCACATATGGGTGATGGGGTTGTAAAATTGGATGGAACAACATGGGAGGGGTGGAATAGTGTTCCTGATCTCACCCGCTAGCCTCCCACCGTGACTTAGGCTGGAAAGGTCGAAGTACCTTCGCCTTGAAGATCACGATGTAGTGAGGATAGGTCCCAAATTTGGTTCGCTCACGAGAATTTTCTGGGGGGGCACGCATCAAGGCGGATTCCTTGATCCTCAACACCATTAGTCTCACTATAGCAAGCAACATATGAGACGATATGGGCCTTTTTCGTTGCACATATAATTTCCTCTCGTAACCACTGGATACTTGAAGGGCAAGTGGTGTGGCACCCTTGGAATTTCAAGAGAAATTCTTGAATGGCACAACCGACTTGTCACCCTTGGTATCAGAAATAAATTCTTAGGCATGGCACCCTTGGAACTTCGAATGGAAGTTCTTGAAGGGCATGACCAACTTGACACCCTCGACATCATTAAAGAAACTAATCAATATATGAAAATCCAACTAATTCATATCAAGTGACCTATGATGTTAGAACCAAAGGAATTAAATCAAGAATAAAACTTAGGGTAAGGGAGGAATAGGAAGAGATAAAATATTTACCATGATAACTCTACCCTTTCCATGATAAAAAAAAATATTAAGTACATAAGACTTAATTAGGCAAAAAGGGGAAAGAGAGAAATAGAGTTAAGTAGAAAGATTTATTAAAAACTTCATTAAGAGAAGAGGGTGGTGAATTAAAATAAAATTAATAAATTAAAATTTGAGAAATTTAGAGAACTTCCATGTCGCAAGAGCCAACATAAGAATATTCATCAAAAGAACAAATTGAGGTAGTTAGGGGACCAAATCTGAGAATTATCAATTAACTTCAGTAATAAACACAATTTAAAGAGTAAAAAGGGGGAATCAAGAGACAACTAGGAGAAGAAATAGGAAGCCTTGTTGGGTTGAGGGAAATACTATTTTTATATGAATAATTAAGTAAATAATTTTGGAGAGTCTTGATGAGAGGGTGACACATGGGTGGGTGAATAATCAGATTTTGGGTAATAAAAAAATTAATTATTTATGCATGAACTTCCAAGTGTCACCTATGAAGCCTTCAATAAAAGAAAGGGAAATGGAAGAGAAAAGGGCCTTTTTTTTACCATATGGTTGGATGGAGGATATTATGTCATTTTGAGTGGTAACGAGCTATAGTTGAGTTTGGTGAAGTAGAGGATTATAGAGAGGTGACTCTTGATCCAAGATGGGCTTACCTCTATCAGTTAGCATATTTTGTCGGTGTACAACCCCATTGCAGCTCGGGGGTCCGCAGGGAAGGAGAGTACTCAAGGAGTAGGCTGGGAGGTCAATCGGTGGGTCATTACATTCAGATTAAGCACGAAAACCTTCAGGCTTGGAGGTAGACAATAGAAAGGGAGCTCAAGCAGCGGCAAGTCAAGTTTGGTTCTCATCCAGTGGTGAACGGTACATGTGTTAGTTAGATTGTTTTAATTATGATGATTTCATTGTGCCTATAATCAAGTTAAATATATATATGTGATAAGAAGTTAAATTGATGGACTTGATATTCGTGATTTAATTTTACTGAGTTTCAACTTGTGTGATTATGGTTTCATTTCCTAGTTACTGTGTAAAAACAAAAATAAAAAAATTTAAAGCCTAGCGCTCATCTAGTAAATTAAAGGGTCGGTCTCTACATTGTCTAACACAATATTTGCATACTCTTACCATTTCTATGCAGTACATTGCTCCACAAGAGGGCAAGCTTTTCATTTGGCTCCATGGTCAATTTTGGGCCAAACTATATGATGGAGGCAACCATATTTTATGTGGCCTTGGGCAAGTGTTATATTATTTCATGTATGTTCAATTTATGTACCCAACCATTTACTATTCATTAGTAGATGTGATGACATACATAATTAACCATGTATCAAGAAACAACTTGCCATGTTCTTTTCTGAAACAACAGTTTGGAAAACTGCACTGTGACCACTTGGGAAACTGTTGGTACTTTCAAGCACCACATGAAACCTTCAGTATTTCCCTCATTGAGATTCTAATCATGATTTCATTTTCTGATGTGGTTCTTATTCTTATTGAGAGCATGATTATGGGAGAGACACATTGGCTGGATGTGTCCTTGGGGAAAGATATTTCTCACACTTTTTGCATTGCATGTTCCTAGGGGAGCATGAGGAATTTTATGGCCACTACAGTAAGACACTTTTTTTTCCATGATATGGGCCATAGGATTGATTGGATGCCATATGGTGATGATTGTCTATCCATCACATATGGGATGGTTTGGGCCAGCTTGATTCACAACGTTGGAGAGGAGATCTTTAGAGATCTAGTCTTCATCTTGCCACTTGAGGGAAACATCATTGTAGCCCAAGATCAATAGATGCTCTACACTTGTTATAAGTGGAGAGGAGGAAAACATGGGGTAGGCTACTTTGTCTACCATGCTCAGATTTTTAGCCCACCTACATTGCAGGAGCTTAAGGTGGAGGAACATTTTCAGGAGTTGCCATGTTGGGAGGTAACTCATTTTGTATGGATGATTTCTTGGGGATGGAGGATCCACATGGGAATGATAATTCCCAATACATTTAAAATCCCATACCTCAAAGGGACCTCTGTACATCACCTTATTTCCTTCTTGAGTACTCTAATTTTTCATGATGATAGTTATTTGGCTAGCTTGCATGCTTGGGAGGGGAAATATGGAGATTCATTGATGAGACAACATCTCATTCCTTGGAGGAGTTCATCATATGTGGATGCTACAGTAAGAGGAGGGAAGACTTCTCAGTTCTATCCTTGCAGTTGCTTGAGGACAGGCAACATTTGGGAGGGGAGGACTGTAATATTCCAAAATTTGCATGCAGCAAATTGGAATATTAAATTTTGTTGATTTCACTTAGGAGATGAATAAATGGGTAAGGAGGCCCATACATTCCAGAAATAAGAATAAAATCCCTCATAGTGTAAAAATGGATCATAATTCTAGCAGGATTTTACACTCTCATGTGTGAACAGGGACAAATGCATATGGACAAGGTCAAGTTTGACCAAGTCAACAATGCTGATATGAGAGGAAGAGATCATCCATAGAGACAACACAATGCAAGTAGGAGGAAGATTCCTTGGTGAAGGAAAACCTAATGAGTGGGGCCCAAGGCAAGAAGGCTCACACATGTTTAAAAGGAGGGCAAGGAAGACACAACAAGACAGCTTGTGAATTGAATATTGTATTTTGGTCTGTATGACTATTTTGCTTTCTTCAACTATTTAGTTGTGATTGTTGTGCTGCTTAGCACAAGGAATTCTTGTTTAAGAATCCTTATCCTTTCTTGAGAGGCCTCTTGAGGGAGAATGTACTGAATTTCTCCACATCCAGGCTTGAGGCCAAGCATCCTCCTTCAGCTACAACGTTATTTCTGCAGCATTATAACGTTGTGTTGCAGGGTGTTGCAGTGGGGGTTCACAACACCACTTCCAGAGCTTGTTTTTCAGAGGAGGGAGCCTCCTTTCCTTTGGAAGATCAGTAAGGAATATCTTGGAGCATAATTTCATATCTTGGCACTTGGCCAAAGTACTCCCATCACCTACATCACATTCCCTTGCAGGAACTGCGCCATTTCTTGCAGTGTCACAGTGTGAGGGTCAATCCCCTCAATCTTGAGCTACTTTCTCAAGGAAAAGGCAAAATTTTCTCCCAGAAATTTTGTAAGAAGGATTTTCCTTCATCTATTGTATTATTCAATTGTATGTAGGTAAAGCTTCAGTTATACTGTGTTATTTCAGATCCAAATCTGCAGATCTAACATTTTGTACTTGTGCTTTCATGAAACCCTTGCCAGGTTATCTTCATAATGTGTAAAAGGAGCTAGATCCCTATTTTTTTTCATGCATTGAGTAAATAAACTCCATATATATTTTTTATACCATATTTTGTTAGAAACCCTCATGTAATCACAATTTTCTTGCTTTAGGAAATTTCTGTATAGTTCAGGTCATGGGATTTGGGTGTTTTTAAGCCATATTGGGACCGGGAGATCTGTTTACCACATCAAAAGGGATTTGTTTCTAATCCCATTTTGGATGTGAGTCCCATAATACATAAGCTAAAGGATCTCATGGCTATTTCTCTTATTTATAGCATAATTTTCTAGGAATAACGCTTTTATGGTCCATATTGTTGCATTTCCCCACTTTGGGATAATCTAATGGGATATATTTTTGCTGCTGTAACATAATATGATGGCCATGTGTTCAACACACTTTTTATGAGCTTATTTTTTACTGCTATTTCCAGTTTTATGTTGATGTACTGTTGCATCCCCGTTTTTGGATATTACACAGTGGCACCCACATTGGTTCTCACACAACACCTCACTCATCTGCAAGAGTGCAGAACAATTCAAACTGAGATTTCAGATATGCGGCAAAAGGAAAAACTACTAAAGGAATGCATGCAACCATGGGCAGAAGAAGTGCTTCAGATTTTGTAGACACTGGATACCACATTGAAGACCATCCAACAGACTCAGTGCAGCATCGAGATGGGCATTGAAGGGCCTACCACCGAAAAATTAGTTCATCAAGCATAAGTTTCCACAGAAAAAAGTTTGAAATCAGTGCTTCCTCTCAAAATGTCTTCTAGCGTGCTTCGAGATAAGATCAAGCATCAGGTGCCTCAGTGAATCAGGACGAGTCACATGTTTGTGTTGGGGGCCCGTTGGAGTGGGTTCCATTGAGGTACAATTTTCAATACAATTTTTTTTTAACTTTGTATTTGCGCGTTGCACAAAGGGATTCAAAGGGCTTTGGGGTGGGTCAAAGTCCCCAATTTCGATGTAAATGAGTTTAAGAGTAAACGGTGGGCCTCAAACCATGGTTTGAGACCATAGTATTTGCGCGCTAGGTGAATATAAATAGATAGATCGTGTCTAAGCTAAGTAGTTCTAAGTAATAATTGAGTTCATGATATTTATGTTTATGCATATGTAATATGTTTTATGGTTTGTTTGGGTTGGGCTGAAAGGCTCCTACTGGTTGTGTGCACAGAAGGTTTTTGTAAGGGAAATTTGATGTATTGATTGACAGATCTAAAGCTAATAGAAAGTGAAGTTTTTGGCAAGTTTACTATGTTATGAATTTGAGTTTTTTACCACTTATGTTATGTTCAAGATCGCATTATATGTCTTACTTATTGATGATTGCACAAGGATATATGATATGTTTATGAATATTAATAGATCTGCTTAAGTATTTGCATTGTTAAGGTCTAGATCTGGTTCTATTCTATTTATCTGTGCGAAGGCGAACAAAAAATCTATGTTATTCTAGTAAATACTGCACATTATCTATGATTCTGTTATATAGTGTTGCACACATATGTTTACAATTGGTATAAGTTTGTATTTGGTTGTGCTAAGAACCACTTCATTAATGTCTCCCTCGGGGTGCGGAAACCTAGTTTCAGTACCCCCCCATACTGCTTCAAGTGAGACTTTGGTCTGTGCAAGTATATCACTACCGAAAGGGCCAGTATTTGGAGGGTTTGTTCATTTATCCATAAAATATGAACCTAGGTCAAGACCCCTCAAGCCAACAAGTTTCAACCAAATCAAGCCCTAAATCCTTATACCCCAATCTCGTTGGGGACATGCAAAGAAAGATCTAGAAAGAGCAGACCACTCTAATACCACTTATCTGTATTCATACATGAACGCAATAAAATACAAAAATAAACATAAACACAGAGATGTAGTAAAAAATATACTTCATTTCATTAATATCATATAACTGAAATAAGCTTACAGACGGAATGGAAATAAACTAGCTCAGGCAATGGTAGCTTATCTCTTAGAAGAAATGTGGCAGCATCGTACCTTTGAATTGTGCTTCAATGAGGCTCAAGGAACTTTTTATTATTGAACAACATGGGAAAACCCTAAACAACTAAAACCCTAACCCTAGGAGATGGAACACCAAGAGTTTGTGGGCCCCATTGGGGTTAGTTAGATAGCCAACTTCCCGAGGTCGTAACTTGGTCATATTATCTTTGTTTTCTGCATACAATATATCGTTGGAAATATCTCTCCAAGTAATATATGATTTTCTATAGACCCCTGCCAATGGTCATAGGCCTGTTGCGGACCTCAAAAAATGTCGTTTAGGGGGTCAAAACTACTCTGGAATTTTAGGACCCAAAAAACTACTAAAAATAGTAAATGTTGTTATAAATATGGAAACTAATGAAACTGACTGGAGGTTTAGGTGGAATATGTGGGTGGCCACCAATATCCACCTTGATCATGTTATGAGATCTTTTCAGATTGAGAATGTCCATTTACCTCCTATGAATACTTACCTAGTTAAGAGGGAGCGTTGAAAAATGTGTAACTAGGTTTAGTCTTCATCAGTATGAAATGTATTTTTTATTCTTGTAAATTATAAAATGAAAATAAAATTTATTATTATTATATTGGAGCATGGGTTTCAAGCTCAAGTTATTTTATTTTATAGGTCAAGCACCCATTGAGTGCTTCTAGGGTTTTTCCTATGTCAATAAGTCAAATGAGTCATTGTCATAACTTGAATAGCCCATTCGGCACATTGTAACTTGTAAAGAAAACGGAAATTGTCTTTAAAAATGTCAAAATACCCTTCAATACCAAGTTGGTATGGCAGCTGGTAAGTCAGGCTAAATGAAGAGCCATGTCCACCCTTGAAGAATCCTATATAGAGAGAATAACCCATCCTTCATTTGACACTGACACTCATGACTCATTCTAGAGAAGAAGAGGAAGAAGAAGGCAACGAAGAAGAGGAAGAATAAGGAAACGAAGAAGAGGAAGGATGAATGGGATTTTTTTATGGGCTAATTCTCTCTTTTACGTGCTAAATAGGACTATGGTTTCTGTGTAGACCTAGGGCATCCATCTACAAGTTCATTTTTGGAGAAAAGGAAGAAAAGAGGTCAACCAAAGGTCACCAAGGGTCTCTCTCAAGCTCCAGGAGTTAGAGAAAGGAAATTGAAGGTTAGAGGAGGGATCTAGAAGAAGATTGAAGTTACCACATGTGGTAGCAGGAGTTGTAGGGAGGTTGAAATTTTGGATCTGCAGTAGGAGGCCGAGATTATTGCAGTAAGAGGCTGAAGAAGTGCTACTGGAAGAGATTTGACTAGGTTTTTCTAGATCAAATTTGACACATCATCTCAAGAGGTTTGTCTTGGTCTTGGAGCGTATTGGTCTTAGTCGTAAGGTCATGGAATTCGTCAATTGAATAATCTATAAGGAAGAGAAAATATTTAAGGGTTTTCCTATCAAGAGGAGAGGTATTCAAACCTGGCTTGCAGCCTATATATTCTGTCATTGTTCTTATTGTTTTGGTAGATGTTTGATGCTTCACAAATATATTAATAAGGAACAAAGCTAATAAGTAAAAATGAAACACAAGAAATTATCAAGTAAAATATAATTAAACATAATCATTTCCCTATTGAATTCTCAACGAACAATAGCCTGTCCCAATTTGGAAAATTGGGGTTTAAAACTTTCCAGTGCCATAGGAGGCATCAAGTGGAATTTATTTGGGTAAAAATATCATTAGCATTAACCAAGAACCTTTTATTATGATCAACCCTTAGAATCCTTTATAATGATGCAAGAATCACATCAATCCGATCTCGTATGCAAAAATTATGCCTCCCACAAGTTGACTTACAATGTTGACTACCATAGTACCAAAGGATGCCACATTAGCCCTCGATATGTGTGAATGTAGGTATAACCACATTTGGAATATCAAGTATATTATAGAAGGTCTTGTTGTAACATATATGGTTTTGATAAGTTAGATGTTGTAAAAGAAAAATAAAACAAAAGAAAAGTATAAAAAAATGGTAGGAAGTGAGAAAAGAAAAGTATAAAAATGTTAGGAAATGAAAAATAGAAGAAAAGAAAAGTATAAAAATGTTATGGAGTGACGAATAGAAGAAAAGAAAAGTATAAAAAAAAATGTTACGAAGTGAAAAATGGAAGAAAAGAAATAAATAAAAAGAGAAAGAGAGCACATTAAAATCCCTCTTAAAAAATTAAATAGTGATATATATAGTGTTGCTAGTCTAAATATCGTTAAAAATATGATTAAAGTTTTAAATAATTCCTATTTAGATTTTTAATAAAGTATTAACCATACATTTTGATATGGTTAATCAAAAAATTGTAATAAAATGATAAGTTATTTGACCTTTTTTTCCGCAAACGATAAAGTGACCACAAGATCAGACGAAGGAGATGTGGCCCGCCCAAATCGATGGCATCCACACATCTTCGCTCCCCCCCAGCCCATCCAAACATTATCTGGAAGGGGGGGTCAGGGACGGTTGTTTCTGCAAACCCACCTTTGGCAACATGGCTCCTTTCTGTTAAACCTGTGCCCCCCCCCTCTCCAATTCCACTTACCAAATACAACCCCCTCCGAGTCCTCCATATAATTTTTCCTTTCCGTCGATCGTTACACCGCTCACTCCTGCCGCTCCATTGTCACCCTCCACTTCATTTCACATACCAATCATGAACAACCACAACATCAACTTCCACAGCAGTCACAACATCAATTTCATCAATAGAAACGCAGTCCAGCACTACACCATAAGATCTTACTAAAGCCATGAATGATTTAGCTATAGAAGGTAAAGAGATTGAAAAAATTACAGAGAAATTAGATAAGTTACAAGAACAAAAGCTTAAGACATATCGTGCTTATCTGGCTGAATTACAGGAAACTCACAAGCTTTCCCAAAGGATACAGTATTTAGAAAATCAAAATATTATGGCAGACATTGTTGCACAAGCTAAGGAGACTATTTGGATTGAAATAAATGAAGAAATAACTAAGATATGGCCATCCATTGAGATTATGATATTTTAACAAGATAAACTACTTATGAAATCAAAAACATTGATTGAAGATGTAAAGAAGGAAATTGATATTAAACCAAATGATGCGGTAGCCATAATCAAATTCCTAAACTCAAAAACCATAGAGGAATTAGAAGAATTGGACATTGAAGACATAACAAACACTATTCTAGAAGTGAAGAAAGTTCTCATTAAGAAAAATCTAATGTTACAATTAGAAAATAAGTGTGATAGTTTGCAGAATATGGTTCAGAGGTTCCATAGGAAATTTAATGTCTTGTATCAAAAGTTTCTCCCTAGACTACAAGGAATGGGAGATGAATTAATTCAACTGGAAGATTATTAGAGAAATTTATGTGGCATTTCCAGAGGCAAGTTAAAGTTTTCAAATATTATAGGAACAATCATAGGGAAATCATTTATGGAAGTGCTCTGCTATGATTTGTTGATTAGACATGAAGTACCTCACTTGTTTCTTAGCAAGCCAACTTTAAAAAAATACATAGAAGTAGATGAGGTCTATCGAAAGCTAACTAGATTTTCACTGCCAGATGAAAATAAATGGGAAAAATTGTGTGAGTTACTAGGATTATCAGTTAGCAGGTATCCAGAGTAGATTCAACAACAAGACTGTTATTTTCAAATCCAGTTAGCACCAGAAATCCTCAATTATAGAGCCAGCAACTTGTTCACTTTGATGTTACTATATTTTTTCATTTTTGTTTGATAAAAAGTTCTAGATATTTTCAAAATGGATCTAGATAGTTTTGAGAAAGTTGTATAAATACTTTCGAAAATATATTGTAGATGGTTTAACCCTTGGGATGAGCTTCTAAAGCAGAATTTTAATCAGTCTGAACTGGCTTTTTATGAATGAAAGGATTCTGGATTTGTTTCAAAGCAATTTGTCATCTTATGAGTTCTTCTTAATTTACCATTTCATTTTGTTGTATCTTCATGTATTTAAGTTTTTACGAAGAAACTACGTAAATTAAGCTAAGTATCAACTTATTTTAAATCCCTTGTGAATTTATAAATTATTACAGATATTAGTTTATTGAACTATTTGTCTCAATAACTCCTCTACATGAATAAATTGTCACTTCTTCGTGAAATTAAATAATTTTTTTTGGGAAAGTAAACATTTTTTACTTGCATCTATTTGTATGATCGAATTAATGTCATGTTTGAATATTTTGGAAATCATAACTTCTTATAATTCCATCTTCCACCCCTTTTTAAAATACAAATTATTTTCAAGAGATAAAAATCAGCCATTTTCTTCATATTTATTTAAGGTTGAATGCCTATTTATTTACAAGTTTAGAACATTGGTCATCCAAAAAAATTTAAACAAAATATTTGAGATGCTTTGGCATAATTAATTAACCAATAATTATCTCAGATGAACATCCGGTCCAAAACCATAAATATAATTAAAGGTTTTTGATTTCAGACTTCTGTGGTCTCTATTTTGTAGTAATGTTTTTTTTCCGGATGCATCGTATTAAGTAAATTTTATTGTCGACGTTTCGAACCAGCTAATGCAGTTCATTATTAAGACAAAGAATGAGTGAGAGAAACTGACCTCAATTAGGATGAATAAATATTTTAAAGTTTGGTGAAATTATTTTTATGAGCTGATCAAAATTTAGATTTTAAAAATTACTAATTTATATTTAAGTGTTTAATTATTTTTAATTAAGTATTAATTTAATTTATAAATGAGTTAGTTATAAAATTTTATATTATTATGATGGTGTTTTTTTATTTATTATGTGTTTATTGATGAATGAATCTATATTTTATTTATTTTTTTAATGATGAAAAAATATTGATGTTAAAGGAGAGGGTTCTTGAAGTCAAATCCTTACCCCTAGATGACTATTCGACTATCATAAATACCAGGCTACTAAGAGAAGTGAGAGTTCTGTTCAATGTCATTACATTCCATATTTGAGCAGCTCATCTAGAAGAAAGAAGTTAGAGATAGGATTTTGCACTAGCCTTACATGCCACAGGTCTCAGTTAACTCCATAAAGGGTACCTCTTTCTTTTTATTTTCATATTTCCATGCTAGAGAAAAGAGAAAAGGGTGGTCTCACCTTCTACGTAGGTTGTCTCCTATACATTTTTCATGCGATAAATAATTTGTTTATTTGGGAATGGTGTGTGAGTATTTTTATGTTTTATTATTTTTTGGCATTTCATCTCTTCTATACAGTTAGGTATAAATATAGTAACTACAAAATTTGAGATCTAAAGGAAATAAACCTTCATAGTAAAGATTTTAGTATTTTAACAAGTCTATTGTGATGAGTTGTACTAGTGGAATGAAAATGGTAGATTAGAAATCAAGGTTTTAGCTTAACTTTGGTTGGTAAACCTTTCATTTTGAGTTTCTTGTTTAATAATCTATTTATTCTTTTTAAGAAAATGTTATACCCAGCTTGAGCATCTCTTTTCTTATATTTATGTAATTTTCACTTTGATGATATCTTTGTGTCCAAGTTTGGGGATATTTTTTTAATAATTGAATAAATACAATAAATAACTATAAGTTTCTTATTATACAAGGACACACTTAGCACTTTAGAAATCCTAATGATATGGTGAAAGTATGAACATCCAACCCTTACAATTAGGTACCATCCAATTTTTTTTCAAAGCTACTTCTTATACCATCCATCTTTACTTTGAAAGATATTTCTTTAATTTATTTTATTAATTTACTTATCTCCAACGATTTTTCTTTTATAACTTTCCTTTTTAGCAAAAATTTTGAATTGCAAGGCTTTCTTGCATGCTAATATGTTCTGTAATTCCCATGACAGGTTAAGTGTAGGGTCTTATAAAACAAAGGCACACTTTCTAATCTTTGTAATATTTCATTTTATTCTTAGTAATGTTCTACATAAATAATCTATTAATAAATGTCCCATGTTACTTGAATAAGTTAGAATAGTGGTGGAATTGGGGCTTCTTCAATAAATTGAGTCCCATATGATATTAAAATTTTAGTTAAATGGTGATTCAACCAACTTGAAGATCCCATCCAATCCTGTTAAAGGAGAACACCATGTGAGATATTTTCAAATCAACATATATGGTTAGATATATTTTGGGGCATATTTTGATTATTCAAACATAGCAAACCCTTTCTTAAGAACTAACATCATCGTCACTTATTTGTACAAAACTAATATTTCCCCTATCCACCATTGCCATAATATGTGTGTTAAATTTTGTAAAAGGATTAGAAAAGGAAATATAATCATGTATGGGCGATTGTAGATATCTCCATCAAGGTTGTGGATTCTTATTAATATAATACTAAATTTTTTGATGTCAGGGTGACTACATGACTATAAAAACTTGTAGGTAGAGTACTAACATTGATAAAAAGTGAATAACCTTCCCCAAAATATTCAACCCCATATAAGTAAAACCATGTCATTATTATTGTTTCCTAAAACATCAAGTCAATATTCAAAGATAATCATCTCCACACTTCGTATCCTTAGGGAAAGATGCTAAATCATTGAAGTTTGTTGAAAAATGAAGCAAGGAATTTTGAATTTGATTTTTCCTTGATTAACTTGAGAAAATTCAAATTTCCACATCCACAAAAAACTTGGATGAAGTTAAATGAGGTGACATGGCTCTTGTCACTTGGCTAGCTCCGTAAATTCGAGTTGGAGGAGTTAGATTTCAGCTAAGTATGTGTGATTTCTAGTTTATAGAAATCAAAGTCAGCTATCTCAGGTTATTTTCAGTTAAACCAGTTCAAATTGTTGAAGGAACTAGTGGAAGGTCATTTGTGCAGTGGGACTTTAGCAAAACTCAATGATCATTAAGTTAACTAATCAATCAACCCAAAATAGCTAGTGCATGAAGAGAATTCAAGTTCCATAGTTTTGGTGCAGATTCCAAGGCAGTTTAACATCATTTATTGACTAGTATTGAGTGTACAGGTGTTGCATGCAGTCATATGACCAACCTTTGGAATTGCGCAATCCATTTTGGAGAAATTCCTAAATAATAGGGGCCTAATTTCTCAAGGAATACCTCAAGGAAATAGGGGCTCAAGTAAAGGCAGAAAATGACTAAGTCTGGTTCAAAGCATCTCAATGAGAAGAGAGATAGGTTATTCACTTGCAGGTTGTGCTTAGTTGAGCAAAGAAATTGTAATACATCTCTATTCATCAGATTAATGCAAGCAAGAAAGAGGTTTTAGCAGATTTATTTCCCCTAGAAGAAACACTATGAAGATAAATGGAAATATTTCCACAATATTGACTTGAATTTCGGTTATCACCGGGTACCAATCAAACCCTCTGATGTGTTGAAGATTTCCTTCAAATCCAAGGAGGGACTTTTCAAATGGTTGGTCATGCCTTTCGAGATAAGGAATGTCCCCACAACCTTCATAAGGTTGATGGATGACATCTTGTAGCCCTTCACCAACTCATTTGTGGTAGTGTATTTGGACGACATCCCAATCTTCATTCAAAGTTAGGAAGAGAACCTTCACCATATTCGACGGGTCCTCCAAACCATGTGTTAACAGAAATTTTGTGCCAATTTGGAGAAATGTGATTTTTGTATGACCAAGTTCAATATCTGGGGTACCTCATTGATGATTAGGGTGTGCATGTGGACCCATCCAAGGTACAAGCTATTTGGGATTGGTCAACCCCAACCACCCTAACAAAGCTCCATAGATTTCTCAGTCTTGCCAATTTATACTACAGGTTCATGTTGGTTTTCTCTCATATCACTTGGCACTTGAGTCAAGTCACCAAGGGCAGAGAAAAAGAAAGGTTATTTTGGTTTGAATCCCAACAGAAGGTGTTTTATGAGTTTAAGCATCACCTCTACTTCACACCAATGCTCACATTACTAGACCTGCAGCAACCATTTGAGATTGATATAGATGCTAGTGACTATGCTATTGGTGAATTTCTTACATAGTAGGGGCATCTGGTGGCATATCATAGCGAGACACTTTCAGACACAAAATGAAAGTATCCCACCTATGAAAAAGAGATGTATTCCATTGTGCATACCTACCAACAATGGAATCATTACATTATAGGGAAGGAAATAGTCATCCACACAGACCACCAACCCCTGTAGTTCATACATAAACAAGGAAATTTGCAGAACGATCGCCATCATAAATGGTCCACATACCTGCAAAAACTCCATTTGAACATTAAGTACAAGAAGGGCAACACCAATAATGTTGCAGACTTCCTTAGCTAATCATCGGTCATGGAGCTGACGACTGTTATTGACTCTTATGGACACAAGACTTCAGAATGGCCACATATTTACAAGATTGATCCGAAATTTACCACTACATACCTGATGATCTTGTAAGGTAATAATATTCCATAATTTGACCTCCATGACACTCTATTACGCCCCCTGGGACACATTTGTGTACCTTCAAGAGAGTGTGCTAAGATTATTTGGGAGGTGCACTAGAGTCGAGTCGCTGAACATTTTGGGGTATAAAGATAGTGGCAGTACTACAAAAATATTTTTATTGGCTAAACCGTTGACAAGATGTTGGGAATTACATTAGATCCTGCACTTCCTACACCATTTCCAAGCCTACAATCAAGAAACAAGGCTTGTATACTCCTCTGCCTACTCCTATCCAGCCCTGGGAATCCATCTCCATGGATTACATGTTGGGCCTTCCTTCTACCAAGCATGGCAATGACTATATTTTCGTGGTCGTCAAAATATTCTCTAAGATTACCATTCTGGTGGCCTCCAAGAAGATTATATGAAGAGAAGCCACTACCAAACTCTTCTTTGAACGAGTATGGGTACACTTTGGGATCCCAAGATCCATTATCTCAGATCGGTATAGTTAATTCCTAAGTGCATTATGGTCAAGCCTCTAGTCATTTTTAGATACCAAGCTCGCTAAGTCTACGAACTTACACCCCAAACTCATGGCCAAACTGAGGTCATCAACAAGATAATCCTGCACAGCTTGTGAATGTACAACATGAAGCACCCACACACGTGGGATGAGAGCCTCCCCTATTTCCAATTTAGCTATAACAAGGCTCTCCACATTTCAACTGGCCACAACCCCTTCAAGGTGGGACTAGGATTCCAACCACTATGTCCGATTGATGTTGTCATATCATTTGTAGCTACTCAAGAAAATTCGGCTCTTGTCCAGTCCAAAGTTGAAAGGGATAACAACTTCATTGAGTGCATTCATCACATTCGCCAGCAAGTCCATGAAATATTGGACACATAAAATGCAAAGTAAAAGAAACTTCATAATAATCATCGAGTTCCACACAGGTTCTAAGTGGGTGAGAAATTTTGCCTACATTTATAGAAGGAGTGCCTCGTTGGGGCCTACCACAAGCTTCACCCACTTCGATATGGGCCTTAATCCATCACTAAGGTTGTAGGAGACAATTATTTCAAGCTCAATATTCCACCTTTCGTTGGCCTACACCTAATATTCAATGTGGACCGGTTATGGCCAAACTTTCCCCCATTGTTAGACACATTAGACACTGTTGAGCATATGACACCAAAAGAGATCAACCCAAGCTGCCTTGAACAAGCCAAAGCTGATTGGATCATGGACATGTAGATCAAGAAAAATCAATAGTAAAGGATCCAGCTATATTGAGTTGTCAAAGAAGGCCAACTCCTTCATTAGGGAAAGTGGCTCACCAAGGACTAGGTTCAACAGAAATTTCCTCACCTCATGGAGGCTCTTCATACAATGGGGACCATTTCTTCCTAAGGGGGGAGGAATTATCCAAGTGGATATTGGTGGCCACCCACTTATTCCACCTATACCTCTAGTCGGTTTCATCATTTTCCTATATTATAGCACAATTTACTATTTTTAGTAGTTTTTCAGATCCTGAACTTCTGAAGCTCTTTTAAACGAAATTTATTTGAGTTCTGCAATAGGCTCATAGAAATAGGTAGGGGGATGCTACAAATCCTCTAGTACTCAGAGATAAATTTATAACTAGGTATCGTACGCACCAAACATAGATCATATGACCAAGTTACGCCCTCAGGAAGTTGCCAACCCAACTAACCCCAATGGGGCCCACTGACTCTTGTCGTTCGATCTCCTAGGGTTATGTTTTTGGTTTTTTATGGTTTCCCTTTTTTTTTAATAATAATAATTCTCTTCAGAATCATTGTAACATAGTTCAGAGGCATGTAGCTGCCACATCTCTTCTCAGAGATAAGTTGTAATCGCTCGATCTAGTTTATTTCCATTCTGTATGTAAGCATATTTTAGTTCTTTGATGTTAATGAAATGAATTTTTATTTCTATTGCATCTCTGTGTTTATGTTTATATTTATGTTCTGTTGTGTTCCTGCATAAGTCTGGATCATACAATGTGATCGAGGTTTCTACAGTCACCTTTTAGAGGGAGTGAGACTCTCCCTCTCAGACTTAAGGATGTCATGTTCATCCTGGGCCTAGAGAAAATCTCATATTTGTTTCAGTTTTGGAAGATCGTGGTTATGATGTGATCTTCAACAAAGGAAAATCATTCCTGAGACACATAGCCACATGACAAGTGAAGCAGATCAAGGTTTGTGTGAAGAACTTGTATAAGATATATGTGTAATATTGTGCTGCATTAAGTACAAAGGTGAAGAAGGTGCAGATATGAGATGTTGGTGAACTTTTCCAAAAAATACTTGGATATTATGTAGCAAATAACCACATGCCTCCCCAAAGGAGCACTTGAGAAGTAGGATGTATACAAAGGATGTAATTTGGGGAAGTACATAAAATCCACATTCCATGATCAAGACAACAAAGCACATGCAATCTTAGAAAGGATCCACTCTGATGTATGTGGACCTTTCTTCACAACCTCCACTACTAGGAAAAAATATTTTTTCAATTTTATTGATGACTTATCATGGAAGTGATGGATCTTCTTCATGCGAAAGAAAGATGAGGCATTCTCCAAGTTCATATAATTCAAGGTGTTGGTTGAGAAAGAAACCGACAATAAGGTGAAGGCTCTTAGGATTCATAATGGAGGTGATTACGTGTTGAATGAATTTTAAAAAAATGTGTGAAATAAGGCATTCAACGAGGGCTGAAAACACCCCACAACCCACAAAAAAATGAGGTGGTTGAGAGAAAGAACCATATCATTGTGGGAACAACGAGGGTGATGTTGCATGACCAGGGCCCACCATTACTCTTGTGGGAAGAGGCATGCAACACAACATTCAGTCTGATGAATCAGAGTCCTCATCGGATTCCGGGCATGATTACACCAAAGGATTATTTCTCAAGGAGAAATATGGATGTGTCGCACTTCAGGATTTTTGGAGACTTTGTTTACTACCATGTCTCTAAAGAATAAAGGAAGAAGCTTGAGAAGACAATAGAACTAGTGGTGCTTTTGGGTTACAAAGAACCTCCCCATAACTACCGTGTGTGCTTATCATCCCTTAGAATGATAATTTTGTGAACGGATGTAAAGTTTGATGAGGATAAAGTGATGTGGTGCTCTCTTGAATGGGAGCTTCGGAGCCTACCAAAAGAGGATATTTTAGCTCCAAAGGAGGAACCTTAGGAATTTTTGGAGTAACCACAAATTCAGGAGAAAAGAGTGGATACAACCACTCAATCATAACCATCCATAGAAGGAAGAAAAAGAACTAGGAAAGTTGAGAGACTTGTGCAGGATGCGAGGGAGAATGTAGGTTCTCCTTCAAATTTTCACAAGAAGATAAGGTCACCTGATCATTACATTGGCTACATGGATCTAATGACTAAAATTGTAGAGACTGATCCATCCTCTTTTGAGGAAGAAATAGAGAAACCTGTATGGGTTGATGCAATGGTGGAGGAATACGAATCCATTATAAAGAACATTGTTTGTGAAGTGGTCACAAGACCAACAGATACGTCAATTGTGAGTTTGAGATGGATCTTCAAGGTTAAGCAGGTAGTAGATGAAAGCATAGAGAAGTATAAGGCCAAATTTTTGGCCAAGGGGTACTCTCAAGTTAAGAGAATTGACTATGAGGAGAATTTTCTCCTGTAGCAAGGTTAGACTCATTCATTAGATCAATTCTTGCTCTCACCATGCAAATGGGGTGGAAGATCCACCATATGGATGTAAAAAAAACATTTCCCAATGGTTCTATTGAGGAGGAGGTGTACATCAAGCAACTAGAATGTTTTGAGACATTTGCTCGAGAGTCTCATGTGTGCAAACTCAAGTGAGTGTTGTACAGTCTCAAATAAGAACCTTGTGCTTGGTACACTAGGATTGGTATCTATCTCACCAGTTTGGGATTCACCAAAATTGAAGTGGATGCAAACCTCTATCATATCTTAGTAGAAGGTAAATTACTTATTATTGTCTTATATGTTGATTATTTTATTTTAACTAGTGATGACCAGTTGATCAGATCTTGCAAGGAGGACCTTGTCAGGGAATTTGAAATAAGGACATGGGTCTCATGCACTACTTCCTTGGGTTGGAATTATGGAAAGGCAATGGGGATCTATTTGTCTCTTAAATAAATTAGAAAATGATAAACTATAGAGATTCTACATGGAGAGTTTCAAACCCATGGAGACACCTCTAGTGACCAACTGGAGGAAGGAGGATGTCACTTTAGGTGAACAAGTGGATGCTACAATTTACCGACAGTTAGTGGGTTCACTGATGTATCTTGTGAACACATGACCAGATATGTGTTATGCAACCAACCAACTGAGCCAATCTAGGGTTAGTCCATCCAAATTATTTTGGATGGAAGCTAAGCATGTTTTATGCTACCTCGGAGCCACTACCAATTTTGACTATTGTAAAAACATACAGATGGAGTGAAGTTGTGTGGAGATGCAGATTGGGTGGGGAGTCCATTAGATCGAAATAGTACATCAGGTGGATTTTTTAGTGTTGATTCCGCAGTTATTTCCTAGTACATCAGGAAGAAACGATTTGTGGCACTCAGCTCGACAGAAGAAAAATACATGGCTCCAAGTCAAGTAGCATGTGAGGTGATCTAGATGAGAAAGATACTTGTGGGACTATTTGGTTAGATGGTGGATCCAACTATGATCTACTGTGATAATAAGAGTTTCAATAAGCTCTCTAAGAATATTTTTCACAATCAATCCAAGCATATAGATATCTAGTATCACCATTTACGTGAGTGTGTCCAGAGGCGGATAATGTTGCTTCAGTAAATTATGACAGAGGAACAACATGCTGAAATTTTAAGAAAGGCCTTTTCAAGAGGGAAGTTTGAGTTCCATAGGTGTAGGATAGGGTTGGTTGATAATCCATTTCTTGTTGAGAGGGAGTGTTGCAAAATGCAACAAGAAATTCTCAATTTGATTTTGCCTTGATTAAATTGAGAAAATTCAAATTTCCACATCAGTAGATAACTTAAATACAATTAACTAAGGTGACATGGCTCTTTTCACTCATTTAGCTCAGTAAATTCGAGTTGTAGGAGTTATAGTTCAGTTAAGCATGTGTGATTGATAATTTTTACCAATCAAAGTCAGTTATCTCAGGTTGTTTTCAGTTAAACTAGTTCTAATTGTGAAGGAGCTAGTGGAAGGTTAGTTGTGCAGTGGGACTTCATTCAAACTCAGTGACCATCCAGTTAACTGATCAATCAGCCAAAAATAGCTAGTGCATTTAGAGAATTTGAGTTCCCTAACTGTGGTGGAGATTCCAAGGCAATGTAGCATCAATTGCAAACTAGTCTTGAGTGTATAGGTGTTGCATGCAGTCAGATGATCAACCTTGGGAATTGAACAATTCATTTCGGAGAAATTCTTAAATAATAAGGGCCTAATTTCTCAAGGAATTGCACAAGGAAATAGGGGCTCAAGCAGAGGCAGAATTTGACTAAGTATGGGTCAGAGCTTCTTAATGAGAAGAGATATAGTTTATTCACTTGCAGGTTGTGCTTAGTTGCGAAAACCAATTGTAATACATCTCTATTCATAAGATTAATTTAATCGGGCAAGGGGTTTTTAGTAGATTTCTTTCCCATGGAAAAAAAATTATGTGCATGTGTGTTATTTCTTATTTCATGTCTAAGATTATTGTTCTAGATTGTGAATTGATTTCTATAGAGCAGTAGAGTAGGTTTGTGTCTTTTTATTTTGATTAAAACTTAATGAGAAGTAGCAATTATACATCATAATTTCTAAAGAGTTATTTATTAGAATACTCTAGGTTCATGTTACAAGGGTAAGACTTTAAAAAAAAAAAAAAATGTTTGAATTGTAAGGTATGAATCTTTTTTAAATTTCTTTCTTATTTTCAAAAAATATGATTGAAAAAATAATGATTCAAATATTCATGGATTCACTCAATGTGTTTCCAGTTATTGAACCTTCAACACACTTTCCAAGTCACCAATATTAATATTTTTTCCTCTGTATGGATTTTAAATGACCTTGATTCCTCATTTACTAAATGCTTTTTTCATTATTTTTGGAAGTTTAAGTCAGAGGGGCCTTCATGTTTCATTTTATTAATTTTGACTTGGTTTCTTTCCGTCCATGAACTTTATTTCTAATTTTGAATGTTTATGTTTCTCTTCCATCAATTTTTTGAGTGTTATTACTCAATTGATCTTTTGGTTTCTTCCCTTCCTTAGTTTTCTTTCGAAATTGAATTTCTTATTTTTGAATTATTTTGGCTGTGATTTCTAAATCAAACCCAATCCTCAAATAGAGCCACTTTTAATCCTTATTTTTTAAAATTCTTCCGTAATCCCAAAATTGACCTTATTTCTAAATCAATAGCCCTAGTTGTTCATTTTTTGGTGGATTTTATTTTGAGTTTGGGTTTGAGCCTTTTCATTTGAGTGCTTCTTCCAAAAAATGAGTTCTTCTTTTGAATTTAAAACTTCCTTTAAAAAAAATTATTGTGAGTACCGAGTTATTCTTTTAGAATTTAATTTGAACTCAATCCATTTCTTCTCACCTTTTGAGATTGTCTCCCAAATTGTTAGATTGGGATTTTTCCTCATATCAAGCCCCATCTTTTCTTTTCCTTTAAAACTTGACCCCTTAATTTCTAAATGAAGATTTCCTATTGCCTCTTTATTTCCATTGAAGATTCACTTTTTTGAAATTTTGAGAATTATAAGCCTCCATTCTAATACTTTGAATGAGTGAAGTGATCTTTCTAAAATCCTTTTGAATATGATTTGTTGATCCACCTAGATTATCAGATTAGGACTTCATCTGTTAGGTCCCTATAATACTAGTATATTTCCCTTATTTTTATTGTTATTTTTGTGCCTATGTAGCCCCCATATTATTATTATTGTGCCCCATAGAATCCCACTATAATTATTGTTGTGCCATTACATTATTATTGTTATGTAGGCTTTGATTATATTGTGACCCCTTAGACTCCTATACATACCAAGGAGGTATTGTCATTTGTAGCATCCAATAATTACTCATTTATATGATGTAAAGGAGTTTTCGTCGTCGAAGAGGCTAATTTTCAAGTTGTTGATCTACCTGTTCATCTATATTGTGATCTGGTTGCAAAACATTTGGTATTAGAGCTTTGGATTCTAGGGTTTTGTTGCTTCAAACATGTCATCTTGGAATTTTTACTATATGAAGCTTCAGAAGATAAAATTTAAACCATGTGGAGGAAATTTTTTGATGAAATTTGTGTAAAAATTTCAGATCTTGTTTCGCTATATTTTTTGAGATATGCTCTAAAGAAGTAAGGGTTTTTGCATGCACCAGAATTCAATTGCAAATAGGTGACCTAGGGAAAATTGTCATAACTTTATCTATAGGCATCAGATTTGAATTTCGTAAGAAGTGACTAAAATCGCACACACTTTAGTTTTTCTTGCATCATTTTCAGAGTTTAAGGTTGAAAAAGTGACACATGGAATTACGTACAAGTTCTCTCTACTAGCCCAATCCATAATCAGGTCATCTTGGGATATTGGGCATAACTTTGTCTTGAAGACTCAAATTTTAGTTTGGCTTGTGGAATTGGAAAGAAGAATTATAGGGCTATCAGAGGATGATATTTAAGACCTTAGAGAGCCAAAATTACATAGATACAACAATTTCAATATCAAACTCCAAAAAAACAAACAAAAAGGTGTGTATTTTTTTGAACTTTCATAACTTGTGTTTGAAAAATTAGTTTGAAGTGATTCAAAGGACATAGTGAAGCATAGATACCATTATTTAGTTTCCATATGCCTTGAAACAAAAATAATGGACACACCTGGTAAGAAACCAGAAAACTCTAATATGACGCATGAAGAAGAGGAAGAAATGCAACATGATATATCAAAATTATGAGACCAAGTGCAACAAATTTCGCTCTCACAAAAAGTAACTGATAATAAATTAGAAGCGATGATGAATGTTAATATGGATGGTGTAGAATCAAAAATAAAAACGGAAATGGAAGGTTTGATAAAGTTGCTACAAGAAATGCTTCCTAATGGAAACAAGGTATTCATGAATGAGAAAAAAAAAATGGGAATCATGATTTTAGAGACTCTAAAATTGGGTTTAATACCAACCACATTCCAAAGATCGATATGAGGAAGTTTGATCGCAAATATCTGGTAACATGGATACTACATATGGAGAAATTCTTTGATCTACATGATGTGCCACACACACAAAAGATGTGCATTGCATCTTTATATTGATAAATATAAAATAAAAGGGTTCAATGGAAGAGCATATTGAGGACTTCCAAATATTGAATATCAAGGTAAATGATATTCCACAGGAGCATAGGATTGATGTCTTCATGGGGAATTTAAAAGATAGCATCCAAAATGAGGTTCGCCTTTGGGAACCTGATTCATTGGAGAAGGAATTCAAGGTGGAAAGAAAATTTGAAAAAAAAAATGGAAACAAGGAATACTACCACTCATAACTATAAGTATGGAAGTGTTGTTGCTCCTAGCTTCCCACAACCTACAATGCTTACACCACAAAAACTGGAGGAAAAAAGTGCAAAAGGGCTTTGTTATAGTTGTGATAGAAAATACACTAAGGGTCATAAGTGTGTTGAGAAGAAATTATTTTACATAGATTGTGAAGAAGAGGAATAAAAGTAACAAGAAACATCAAAAGAAGAGTATATACACCAGGAACTAATCCCATAGAAAGAAGAAATGAATCTGACCAAATATTGTAATGCATTGGTAGGAATTACCACTCCTTAAACTCTCAAGATAGAATGATATATCAAGGAAAAAAAGGTAATAGTGCTAATTGATTTTGGTAGTACCCATAATTTTATTCATTGTAAGATAGCCAAGGAATTGAAGTGATTTCTCTATCCAACACCACAGTGCCAAGTGATGGTTGCAAATGGAGGAACTATAAATTTTTCAGGGAAGTGCCATAATATCAATTTAACTATGGGAGAGTATGTATTGAATAGTCCAATGTTTTCCATTCCAATGTCTGGTGCCAATATTGTATTACGAGTCTAATGGTTACAATATTTGGGGAAAATAACTTTTAATTTTCAAGAACTTTTTTTGAAATTTTCCGGGGAAAGAAAGGAAATTGAATTAAGGGGCATCATAGGGAAATTGGGGAAGATAATAAGCTCTAATGGCATGACAAAATTTTTGAAGAAATAGAAATGAGGCATAATTGCAAAATTATGCTCACTAGATGTTCAAACATTGAAATCATTTGTTTCTCCAAATCTCCAAAGAATATTAGACAATCATTATAAGGTATTTGAGATTCCCAAAGGCCTCCCACCTATTCGTGATTTGCATTATTCCAGGAAGCGTTCTTCCAAACCTCGAACCTTATAGATATCCCTATTCCCAAAAGAGTGAAATTGAATGTAGGGTTGCAGAAATGATAGATGCATGTATAATTAAACCTATCCAAAATTATTTCTCTACTCTAGTAGTATTGGTACAGAAAAAGGATGAATCATGGCATATGTGTTCGAATAATAGAGAGCTCAACAAGCTAACTATTAAAGATAAATTTCCCATTCCTGTCATTGATGAACTTTTGGATGAATTACATGGAGAAATTTACTTCACCAAGTTCGATATTTGTTCAGGATATCATCAAAATAGAATGAATCTTGAAGACATTCTGAAAACATCATTTAAAAATCATGAAGGTCATTATGAGTTTTTGGCCGTTCCTTTTGGCCTTATTGATGCACCTTCCAAATTTCAAGGTTTGATTAATTTTATTTTCAAACCCTTACTTAGAAATATTTTTTTAGTATTTTTTGATGATATACTAATCTACATCCAGTATTGGAATGATTATGTTCAATTTCTTGACAAGGTGCTCAAACTATTAGAGGAATGTAATTTAATGCAAAAACTTCCAAATGTTTCTTTGGGGTATAGGAGGTGGAATATTTGGGTCATATTGTATCTCATGAGGGTGTTAAGGTGGATCCTAACAAAATTAAAGTCATCAAGGAATGTAAAATCCCCACAACCCTAAAGAATCTTCAAGGATCTCTCATGTTGACAGGGTATTGTCACAATTTTGTTAAGAATTATGGGAAAATAGCAACACCTCTAACAAAATTACTGAAGAAAGACGATTTTTTTTGGACTCCAGAAGCAACTAAGCCCCTTGAACATCTTAAAGAGGAAATGAGCCAAGCTTCGGTTTTAGCTACTCCAAACTTCACAAAAACCTTTATGATGGAATGTAATTCCTCGGGAAATGGAATTGGTGTTGTTTTAATGCAAGAAGGAAGACCCATTACTTTTTAAAGTTGTCCAATCAAGGGAAAATATTTACACAAACCTATTTATAAGAATGAAATGTTGGCAAGACTACATGCCCTGAAGAAATGGCACCCTTACCTAATGGGAAGACATTTCAAGGTAAAAACAGATCATGATAGTCTTAAATACTTTTTGGAATAAATATTATCTTCAGAAGAGTAACAAAAATGTGTCCCTAAGATGTTGGGTTATGAATTTGAAATCATCTACAAAAAATGGAAATAAAATGTTGTTGTAGATGCACTCTCAAGAAGGGATGAATATGTGGAAGCATTGTTATATTCCATTTCTATTATCCAACCTGTCTAGATAACTGAAGCAATGAAGGAATGGAAGAATGATGAAGAGGCGTGGACACTCATTAAAAATTTGCATCAAGATCTAAATACATATAATACCTTTATTTGGAAATATCACACATTATGGTACAAATATCGCTTATATCTATGTAAGAATTCCCAACTCAAAAAAAAGATTCTTTTTGAATTTCACACCTCTCCTTCAGGAGGGCACTCGGGATCTTTAAAAACTTACTACAAGTTCAAGAAGAAATTTTTTTGGGATGTTCTTAAATCCGATATTCAAAAATTTGTGGCAGAATGTTTGGTTTTCCATCAAAAATAGTTGAGATAATTAAGACCCTAGGTCTATCACAACCTTTAGCCATTCCACGTCAGTGTTGGGAGAAGGTATCAATGGATTTTATTACAGGTTTACCCAAGTCCAAAGAAAGAGTGTCATCATGGTGTTAGTTGTTAGACTTACCAAGTATGCACACTTTTGTGCATTATCTGGTCCTTTTAAAGCCATTACAATTGCTACTATATTTATGGAAACAGTTCAAAAGCTACATGGAAACCCAAAGATTATTGTAAGTGAAAAAAATCCTATTTTCACGGGAATTTTTTTGGCAGAATTATTTTATTGCCTTGGTACTCAATTAGCTCATAGTTCATCTTACCATCCTCAATATGACAAGAAAAATGAGATAGTGAAAAAATGTTTAGAAAGATATCTTCATTTCTTTGTATTTGATAAACAAACATAATGACTCAAGTGGTTACCTCTAGCTAAATGGTGGTATAACACTTCCTTCCATACAATAAAAAAAAATGACCCAATTTATGGCACTTTATGGATATCATCCACCGTCCATCACATCATCTTTAAGAGAAAAATTGAAGGTATAAGTAGTGGAAGATCACATTGAGCATCAACAACAAGTTCTCCAACTCTTAAAGGATAACCTCACTCTAGTGCAAAATCAAATGAAACAACAGGCAGATCAACATTACAGTGAAAGAAGTTTTGATGTAGATGACTAGGTATTTTTATGACTATAACGATACAAACAAATGTCCCTCAAGCAAGCTAAGAAGGATAATAAATTATCACCCAAGTACTATGGTCCTTACAAGGTGTTACAAAATATTGGTACTATGGTATAAAAATTGGAGCTACCTACATTTTCCCGAGTACACCTAGTTTTCCATGTTTCATGCTTAAAGAAGGTTATTTGTGACATGCTCCCATTTCAAAAAATATTGCTAAAACTTGACGAGGAAGGAAAATTCATATTGGAACCTTAAAAAATCACGAAAACAAGAACCCAACAGTTATAGAATTGATTAATTTCATAGTATCTCATTAAGTGGAAGAACTTACTTGGTGAAGATTCCACATGGGAGGATGAGAATTTTATACAAAAATATCCAAAATTACTCGAGCGTTGAAGACAACATTTTTTTTGAAAGAAAAAGACATGTTAGGTCCCTATAATACTAGTATAGCCCCCTTATTGTTACTATTAGTATAGCCAAATAACACAAAAATATAAAATGTTTGGATAATTAACAAAAGAGTTAAACCCTAAATGATACCAAAGGAAAAATGAATAAAGAAATTAAATGAATAAGAAGCGAATTAAAATTTTTAAAAGAGTTAGAACTAATAAAAATATCTAATAGCTTAATTTAGAAAACAACTAAACTAGAAAACTAAAATCTAAAACAAAAAATAAGAAGTCAAGGAGGAATCAAATTTATTCAACTCCATCTCCCACTTGGGTATAAATAATATTAACCCAATCGATTTTTCTTCTCCACTTTTATAGACTCCTTCATATAAATGTCAATAAGGAAAAATCATTACCAGTAAAACAAAAACTTATGATTTGTAAAACGTTTTCTACTAGTTTATTGAGTTTTGGAAATTATGTAAGTTTTTATTTTTATAGTGCATACTTTTCTCATGAATGAACAATTTGTCTTAATTTATTTACTTGACCATTCGTCTATAGTTATAAGTATAAAACTATAGGTATTCACTTTCAAACTTCTTTGTCATATAATTAGTTATTTAGATTTTTTCTTTCCTACCATTTTTTTTAAAGACATAAGGTACTAATATATTTAATTTTATGTTTAGCTATTTAATGTAATTTAAATTATTATTTTCCATTTTACATATTAAAATAGTTACATCTCATTTATTACATTTCAAAAAAAAATAAAAAATGTAATATACTAAAATAAAATATCTCAAAACTATGGTTGGATTATAATTTAAATAGATTCTCTATTTAAATTATTATTTTCCATTTTACCTATTAAAATAGTTACATCTCATTTATTACATTTCAAAAAAAATAAAAAATTTAATATACTAAAATAAAATATATCAAAACCATGGTTGGATTATAATTTAAATAGATTCTCTATTCCAATAAAATATCTCAAAACCATGGTTGGATTATAATTTAAATAGATTCCCTATTCCAATTGATGTAAAATCTTTAAATGCTTATTTCTGGGGTAGCACGATTCACAGTGGTAGTGGTCTGAATTGACTCCATGTCACACAAAAATGAAAGTAGCTAAGTTATGGATTCCTCTAAGCATAACATAAAATATTTAAATGAATTAATTTGTTATATATATATATATATATATAGTTGACTTGGGTTTGCTAAAATGGAAACAAAATTTCCACCGACTTAGTAAATATCTCTTTAAATGGTCCATATTGTGCATATAAAGCTTATTCAAACTATAGAAAACTAGCTTTGAAAAGAAAATAAACCAAACAAGTGAGTATAAAAAATAAACAACTAGAAACATAAAAAAAACTAACAACAGGCACTATTATGGAGGAGTGGATTTTGAGGGCCCTTGCTGAGAGGTCATTTCTAGCTCTTTAGAATTTTCAGGAAGATGTTTCTATGAGTCACATTCAATAACAATTAAATTGAATATGGTACTATGTGAGCTAGACATTCCAGCAACCTCCATAGTTCCATTTGCTTTATTCGGTTCCCATTCGGTTACTTTAAAGATCAAGCCTGACATTGCTCATGCGAATTTGGTCTCCAACCTTCTTAGTCTATTTATAGTTTCAAGCTCCTCATGCCCCTCATTTTCCAAGGTGATGGCCATTGGAGCCTTTCCCATCCAATAAAAAATCCATGGCCTAAAACATTCTTGTGTCTAAGGACCTAGAAAATCCAAGTCCAACTTCTAATCCTAGAATTCATCTTTATTTTTTGTTTGGGAATTTGAAGGTATTGCTGTTTAACTAGATCAACCAATTCATTAAAAAATTTCTAAGTATGGTAAGTCATATGTTTAGTGGACCATTTTTGGGCCTACATGGCCACTTCTTCCATCCCAATGCTCCAATAATGAGGCATATCATGCTCATAGTTAGAGGCTTTGTTATTTCCTTTTATCGTTGCAACTCTCTAATTGGGATTGTGAGCCTTAAAATTCCCTTTATCAACCATTATATAATATTTTGTTGATAGATATCAAGTATTAGGCCTCAATGCACTAGGAGTGTCCCACCAATAGTGGATGTTGGACCCAATACTAGAAAAACCACCGGCATCAGCACCACCACTAACACTAGAAACACCACCCGCACCACCCATAGCACCAAAACTACCATTGGAATTAGAGCCACCTCCAACACCCTATGTAAAAATCCACTACTAAGAGCCCCATAAGATTAAAGAGTCGACGAACAAGGATATCACAAAGGTCCCAAAAAGCAACAAGGAATGTCTATTAAAACTTAACAAATATAGAGAAAAACAACTACACTTGGTTGAGCACGAGGCCACTAAATTGCCACCATCCCAAAAGAAATCACGATGATTAGGCTAAAGGAAGGGTTTTAGAGCCTATAACTAATAAGGAAAAAAACCAAAGTAGACCCCACACAATTGCAAATAAGAGATCTAAAACTTGAAAGGAAGATCAAAGAGAGAGGGAGAAAAACTACCCATTTTATCCAAATAGACCAAACCAACAACAACATGAGGGTAGGAAGGGAAAAACTAGTAGTGAACCCATTGAAGTTCCACCAGTTAAGAAGATTTTCCCCACTTTGCTTCATCATCGTTTTTTTTCTTATCCAAACAAAGATAATTGAGTTGGTTATAGTCTTGATGCCAAATACATCATCACAATGAGCATACTCACTCTACATACCTTGATGCAAGCCTCTCCCTCATTCCACAGGGGGAGAAACCATACCATGGGGGAGAAACCATACCATGTGTATTCATATTGGGGGATATATATTGAGGAAAAAATGGCATAATATCTTGAGCATATAATAGGGGGTAAAGGGTTTTTATATTGACAGGTATAAAAAATGGAGCTCAAAGTTAATGAAAAAAAAATGGTATAAAAAATGTTATCGAAAAAATGGATACCTACAATATCAAGTGAATGTAGGGGTTTTTTTAATTGCAAAGGTGTATTGGGTTCATATTGGTAGGGGATTAAATAATGTAATTTTTAGAGGTATTTTCCAATATGTAGTCAAATTAAGGGTATTGTTCAGTATGTCATGAATGCACATGATATGTCATAGGTTCATTGACTGAAGCCCCCATGTTTTATTCTCACTTGATTAACCCACTATTTATTTTGAAGTGTCATGATAACCAAGTACTACCACATAAATTACCTAGGTGAAAAAATAATCATGAATATGACTAATAATTTAAGCCTCCTCTACCCTTTGTGTAAAAGATACATTATTACCTCCCATGGGGCATAAAGTACATGATGATAGGGAGTTTTATTAAGGCATTCCTTGTCGTAAAGGACGTTGGTTCAGATCTATGTGGGAAAAAATCAAGGCATGCTAAGGGTTGGTGTGGCTCAGGCTGGATACGATCCCTGAGCGATTTTGACAGATTAGATTCTCTTGGGTCACGGCTACTCAAGCCACAAGTTAGGCGTGCTAGTCATCTCAAAACTCACATAACCTAGTAAACAAAAAAGCGCCATTATTACTTAACAGAAACACTTGATCCAAAAAATATGTTTAATAGTTAAAATTTAATATTAAATTAAATAATTTAGTGAATTTATAATTTAAATTTGGATTTTAAATATATTTTTTTGATAAATAAAATTATATTAAATTATCTAATTTAATTTCAATAACTCAATCATTATTGTGCCAAAGGAAGGAAAAATGATAACACCACATGGGGGATGAGAAGGGAGAACAATGGGGTGGCTAAGTCCTTCCCAGAGCTGGCTAAAATGGGTAAGGATCACTTCAGCAAAGTTTTCAAAGCCCCCTTAGAGGTTACGATTGTAGAGGTGGTCAGGGTAGTTCAACATTTCCCAAGGTATGTGGATGACGAGGAAAATGAGATGCTGACAAGCCTGATGTACAAGGATGAGGTGGAAGGAGTCCTCAAGTTAATGCAGAGGGACAAAATTCCAGGGCTGGATGAGTGGACAATAGAGTTCTATCAACACTTCTTTGAAGAGATGGGAGAGGATCTTACTACAGTTGTGGAAGAATATCGATCGAGAGGAGCTATACTCGAACAAATGAACTCCACCTTTATAGCTCTAATCCTAAAACTGGATGAGACGAGCTCATTCGATGATTTCCGCCCCATCTCTTTATGTAATAGCATCTATAAAATCATATCGAAAATTATTGCAGACAGATTAAATCTAATCCTTTCCAAGAATGTTTCGCAAGAACAGTTTGGGTTCTTAGAAGGGAGGCATATCCAGGAAGCTATCAGGGTGGCAAAGGAAACTCTCCACAACATGAAGAGGAACAAAAGGAAAGGCACGATAATAAAAATAAACTTATCCAAATCATATGACAAGATAAGCTGAATATATGTCAGATTACTCCTAACACACATGGGCTTTGATATCTGTTTCATTAATTGGGTGATGGGGTGTATAATGGACATCATATTGTTGTTCTTATTAATGGGGTGGCCTCACAATTCTTCAAAATTCAGAAAGTTCTAAGACGGGGATGCCCACTTTCTCCTTTTCTCTTTCTCTTAGCAGCAGAAGGCTTAAGTCAATTGATAGTGGCTGCCAAAAGGAAGGGTGATATCAAGCGCATAGAGGTTTCCTTTTATATGTAGATTACCCATCTCCTTTTTGTAGATGATATCCTCCTTTTTAGTGATGCAAGCAGCAGAGAGATCAGGTATCTAAAATTAGCCATCGAGCTCTTCCTCTCAACAATAGGAATGAGTATAAATGTAGGTGATCCGAATGGAAAATGGCATCCACCCATGGTATTCATCCACCCATGTTATCCATCCACCCATGGAATTTACCCATGGTATTGTAAATGACATCGATCCATGGTATTCATCCACCCTTGAAATTTACCCATGGTATTGTAAGTGGCATCTACCCATGATATTCATTCACCCATGGCATTTACCCACGATATTGTAAGTGAGATCCACCCATGGAATTTACCTGTGGTATTGTAACAAAAAAAGGCTATAAGTAACAAGTTGCATTTTGTAACAGGACATATTTTCCACCACAATGTAGCTTCTACAATTATTCTTTGTTTTTATAAAACAAGTTTCTTTGTAGTTTTATTTGTTGTGTGTTCTCTATTTTTTCTGGCATTCTAATTTTGTAGATCCATTTCATTTTTTATATATTGGGGGCTTCCCCTCAAGATCCGGATTAGTGGTATCATATTCAGGTTACGAATCCATGGGAATGAGGGTTTGAAGCATATTTTAGTTTCAACGTTTTGCAGCAATATTCAGCGAACTCCATGAATTTTGTGGGTGGCGAGTTTGCAGATCAGATCTAAAAATTTTGGTGAAAATTTTGCAAAAATAAAGACCAAATCTGGATTATTTGCGAAAAAATGTCAAAATTCAAAAAAAAAAAATCGACCGAATTGGAGTTCGGATGAGGGAGATATCGCTGATTCAAAATCAACGATGTTGCAAAAAAATTTCTGACAGTAATTCATGGATAATGGTTCTCTTGTCATTTTTTGTAGTTTTCAGCACGAAATTTCAGAGAAAAGGTTATAGATCTGAGCTCCCCTTGAAAAATCACCTGATTTCAAAAAATAAATCGGTTGAATCGAAGTCTGGACGAGGAAGTTATCGCTGATTTAAAATTAGCTATTCTTTTCAGAAATTTTGTGACGGCGGGACAGTTCCAGCACAAATATGAGGGTCTAGAGTCTCCCAATGGCGATTTCAAACCCATGTGAAGATGCATAATGATCATTCCATTTCCAAAAATAGGTTATAACAAATATTATGAGTTATATTGACCGAGTTATGCTCATTTTAAATTTGGAGCAGCATTCGAAGTGGGTTCCCTTTGGAGACGTGCCCTCCCACCCCGTGTTAGTAGGCACTTGCTTCACATTCATCAATTTTAGCATAGCAACATTCGAATTGGGTTATTTGGAGACGTTCCCTCCCACCCCAAGCTATGTAGGCACCTACTACTTCATCCACAATCAACATCACGATTATGGTTCAACTGCACAAAATCATTCTCATTGAAGTCCATTTGTTCAGCCGCCCACTATTAGTATCACAGTTGGTCATAAGAATTACGGGGTATCTCTATCCTCGGATATTCGTTTTTCATGGTTCTGGGTCATCCACAAACTCACACTTCATCGCAGTCCATTTTTTTAGGCTGCACACTGTCAATATCATAGTTGGTCACAAGCATTACAAGGTATCTCTATCCTCGGATCTTCGTTTATCACAGATATGGGTTAACCACACAAAACTCTTCTCTTTAGTGGCTCTTTATATTCAAAAAAGGCTTCTCAGGAGGGAACTTCACACAATAGGGACCATTGCTTCTTAAGGAGGGAGGAGTGATCTGAATGGAAAATGGCATCCACCCATGGTGTCGTAAATTACATTAACCCATGGTATTCATCCACCCATGAAATATACCCATGGTATTTACCCACGGTATTGTAAGTGATATCCACCCATGGTATTTACCCACTCATGGAATTTACTTGTGGTATTGTAACAAAAAAATGCTACAAGTAACAAGTCGCATTTTGTAAAAGGACAGATTTTCCACCACAGTGTAGCTTCTACAGTTATTATCTATTTTAATAAAACAAGTTTTTTGTGGTTTTATTTTTTTTGTGTTCTCTATTTTTCTGGCATTATAATTTTGCAGATCTTGTCAGATCCATTTCATTTTTTTATATCTTGGGGGATTCCCCTCAAGATCTGGATTAGTAGGAAAATTGGTCATCATTACAGAAGGCCTCTCGGAGGAGGACATTAGAAGAAAAATGGTGGAGATTCCTGATGAGGTTAAGGGATTGGGAGATAGCTTAAAATACCTTGGGTTTACTCTCAAACCAAACTGTTATAAACCTATGGATTGGTTGTGGTTAGTGGCTAAGATAGAAAAGAGAGTGAACCATTGGAGCTTTAGATGGCTATCTAGAGCGGGGAGATTGGTGTTGGTAAAATCTATTCTCATGGCTATTTCAGTATACTGGGCCATGCTCTCATGGGTTCCTAAAATTATTCTGGTGAAGGTGAGGAAAATATGCAACAAATTTCTATGGGCAGGATCTAAGGAGGAGAGGGTGATGCCTTGGGTGGCATGGGACAACATTGCAAGACCAAAACAATGGGAAGGTTTGGGGTTGAAATAGCTCCCCTCTTTTGTGGCCTCCCTAGCTGCAAAAATGGGTTGCAGAATTCTGTTCAAAGAACCATTATGGTCCCAAGTCATGAAGCGGAAATTCATTGACTCTGTAGAGTTGAAATATTAGCCAAGATCTCCGAGGAAAAATCCTTCAAGAGCATGGATGGTCCGGATAGCCATTCTGGGATCACTAAGTATCATTGAAGAAGGTCTTGTTTAGCAGGTAGGTAATGGGGAACAGGTCAGAATCAGGATGGATCCTTGGGTAGGGTGAAATGATGCCTACTCTCTCTCGATGGAGTTGAGGACCCTTCTAAGGGACAAAGGCTTCCACTTTATAAATCAAATTGTAAAGGAGGTTACTTCCATGCACTGGCAACAGGGATAGATGACAGGGGAAGACCTATAGATTGACCCCATATGGCATGAATATTGGCATAAGTATACAATTGAACTGATTAGATCGAATTTTCATATCAGGGATAGAGAGGAAAAATTAAGGTGGGTACATGCCCCCTCAGGTAGCTATACACCAAAGTTCGGATATGCATACCTCGTGGCTAAAAAGGGATGGGAGGTGCTAGCATGGTGGGATAAAAAGCTCTAGAAGTTGAAATTTCTGTCTTAAAGTAGGCTCTTCTTCTGGTGCATATTAAAAAACAAAGTACCAACATGGGACAATATGCTGAAAAGGAAGAAGGAGGGCCCGGGTTGGTGCCCACTTTGTAAATCTGCCTCTGAATCAATATCCCATTTATTTATACATTGCCCCTACAGTAGACTGGTCTAGGCAGAGACGATGGCAGATGTAGGTAAGTCACAAAGGTGGGATGGGGTGTCGGTTCTGGAAGCCTGGAAGGAATGGTGGCAGGGGAGTCAAGAGGAAAATGTTGGGTGTGGAGCCTGATTATCTTGTTTATTTTGTATCACAGCGTTGGACCCCTATACCTTAATAGGGCGGCAAAGCCGCTTGAAATTAAACGCTGTCTGGGGGGTCTAGGGGGGGATATTGTGACTTTATGGAGCCCACCTTGGTGGGGGGTTTTGGGGGCAGCGCCCCCGAAGCTAAAAACAGATGTAAATTTTCCTTGTAAAAGTATAGTAATTTCTAGTCAATTTAGGCCATTCATTAGGCGGATGATCTGATGGTAGAAGTTATGTTTAGTTTAGGGTTTTTTTCCCTAGAAGGAAACCCTTCACTTTGTATGAGGGTATTGTATTGCGGTTGTGTATTGTATGTGTATTCTTAGAGCGAGAAACAGATAGGGAGACTATGAGAGAAAACATAGGATATTATAGCGGATCTGCAGTAGGTTGTGTCTCTTCATTTTGCTGAATAATAGAAAGGAAGGATTGGTTGTTCAGGGTGGACGTAGCCCAAACTGGGTGAACCATGTATATCTGTGTCTCTCTGGTTTTATGTGTTTTGTGTGCTTGTGTTTTCCGCATATTTGATGTGTTTCATTGCTCTGTAATATATAAGTTTCTAACAGAAAAATGAAGGGCACTCCCCCTGCTTATCTCTTGGGGCATTTGGATTGCAAGAAATAGAGAAATTTTTAAATATAAGGAGACCTAGACACAGGTTATAACTCATGAGAGTGTGGCTATCTATGCCCAAATGCCAGAATCAAAGTCAAAGTCTAATCCTAGGGTGATCACCTCGAAGGTCATCAGGGGGGATATGTCATGGGCATAATTTGAGGGAACGTCCAGTGAAGAAAACATATGTGGGGCTGATATAGTGATTCATCTCAGTCCAGATATGTGTAAGGAAGCTTCGGTGGGGCTAGGGAATGGAACAAACAATTTTTCTGAACTTAAGGCTCTTCATGTGCTACTGTGTTGGCTGATCCAGTTGGGAAATCTATCAGTTACGATCTTTGGGGACTCCTTGAACATTGTCAAATGCTTCAATAAGGAATTCATATGCCAAAAATATCTATTAAAACCTATCCTTGAAGAAATTTGGACATTAAAAAAAAAAATTTCTTACATATTTGTATGTCACATTTACAAGGAGTGGAATGAGGCAACAAACCTCCTTTCTAAGGAGGGCATACAACAAGTTTTAGGCAGCTGGAAAATAAAGGAGACAGGTCCGGAGGGCCTGGTGGAGACGGATCGTGCCCCTTTCATTTGACAGTTAGATCATGAACTCTTGAGGTTGAGCTAGGCTCTACATCATTGTCTGGTTTTTTGTATTTTATGCTTTCAGTATCTTACTTACTACTTTGTGGTACAATCAATTTTGTTTTCAGACATTTACATAATATATGACACTTATAATTACTTTCATAAAATTTTGTTTTTGGTCGGCTTCTAGGATCCTGTTTAGAGTTTTTTTCCTCATAAGAGTAAGCTCGAGAGTAGAAGGGTGGCATTTTTTGCCAGCCTCTTTGCTTCGGATGAGTTTTTTTCCTCATAAGAGGAGGCTTTGGACGAAGATGGCTGGCGTGATTTTGGTAGACATGGTTTCTCAGGAGGGAAACACTCAAGCATATGTTTATATATCTACGATTTTTTTGGATATTGGTTGTATGTAAACAACCGAATGATCTGGTTTGTAGTCCTACGAGACTCTCAAACAAATAGAATGCTTAATGCATGTACACAATAAACTTTTTATTGACCAATATAAAGTTTCAATTTTTTTTGCAAAAAAAAAAAACTCAATCATTATTATGAATTAAATTTTCTAATATTGTCCGAACATGTATACATATGTCAAAACATAACCATTGTTACATAAACATATATAATATGTCGAGGACATGATATCATTACTATAATAAATATAATTTTGTATTATATATAAAAATATATAATATTATAATATATAAAGGAATATGATTTTGTTATTTTATGATAAATTTTTATATAATATATAGATAAAATATTTTTTAAATATAGGAATTTGTAATAATATTTTGTATCTATATATAACATAATTAGTTTTTTAAAAAAATCAGAATTTTTATTATAATTTAAAATTCATTTAAATATTAAAATTAAACCTAATTTTTTATTTGTGTGTGTGTGTGAGAGAGAGAGAGAGAGACAAATATTTATGAAATGAGTTACATATGTGCTTTTAGTATTTGATCTCTTGGTGATATTATTGGTATCACAACAAAATCTATCTAGGAAGTCTAAAATGATTATATGATGATAAGAGTGTGTCTTACAAAATCATCTAAGAAAAATAAAAAATATACACTATGAATACATTAGTATATGGTAGGAGCTTCCTCTTCCATAGTTTGGTTGAGGTTAGGGAGGAAGCTTCTAGTTTGCATGTTGGAAGTGCTTGAATATGGGTTCTTATTGCTCATATAATTGATCTTCTCTTGTAGAATTTCAATTTCCTAGCGTATGGCATACATCTCATCTGATTGATGGGCCAATCCTCCTTTCAAATCTTATATCTTCTCCATATGGTTGATAATGGTTCTCATTTGGTCTTGCTATTTCATGTTTGGCTCCATAATATCAAGTTGTAAAGCTTCCATCAACTTTTTTCAATTGTTACATGTTATCTAACTATTATCTCTATGTTCTTTTTTCTTATTCACCCACATTATGAACCAATAGAAAATGATTAGCCTAGGAATCCCTTGAATCCTCTACCAACTCCATCTTTTCCCTATAGTAGGTCCTGCTTGGTTTATGATGGGAATTTTAACCTATTGGATTTAGATGGCTCTTGCTTTACTTGTGGGAGTGAACTGCCACCAATAACCCTTATAGAGGTTACTCAGTGAGTCTTGAAATACCCTGTGGATTGGTCGATGCACTTTCACAGAGTCACAACTCTGATGTAAACTGAGGGAGGTATGAAAAACTAAATTTGTTGAAATGAGAGACTTCCAAATCGATAGATGTATGACACCTTTTCCAAGATTGAGAGAGTCATGCAAGAAGGAAATTACTAGGTAGGGGAGAGTTTCTTACCTACTAAGAAATTTTATTACTAGTCAGTGTAGGGTAGGGAATTCACATACAAGATGAAAAGTCACATTGAATTTCAATATTCTTGTTCATCCATGAATGTGAGTATCATATGCTTTTTCCAATAATACGACTTAGCCAGAGAGTGTTATCACCATACATAATTATCTAGTTGGTATTTATTAGAGTAGGAGTTCACTACACAATATGAAGCTCTAGCCTCGAGAAGAATCATGTGGGAGCCAGAGAAATCCCTAAAAGGAAATTGCATGGGCACACAAATTACCCCAAACCGTGGATTTTCTTAGTTCAAAAGTTTCAAAGCTAAAAAACTCTTCGTACTCTATATCATTGTAGCCTCATTGAATTATATTTCTAGAAAATCCATCCACATTATTCAATCATAATTTCACCACAATATACCATTATGTTCACATCCCTTATATCAATTACCAATTGATATGGAGATCTTTCGCTAAAATCAGGTTACCGCCAACACATTGTACCCTGACCCAACGAGGAGATCAACCTGGAGAGCCCTGCATGCATCGAATTTACTGGGGTTTTAATAATGATAGTCCGACCTCTTTGAATATTTATAGAGTGATTCATAATGTATACTTTGGTCTAAAGTTTCAAATGAGATTTATATGGATCCAAGGCCATGCAACATTGATGATAATGATGGAATGAGGAGTTAGGGAAAGTTTCTCCACCCACATTAATGATAATGATTGAATGAGGAGTTAGGGAAAGTTTCTCCACCCACATTAATGATAATGATGGAATGAGGAGTTAGGGAAAGTTTCACTACCCTTTTTTTTCTATTGACTTCTAATTGACCCACCGTGAGTAGGCATGCTTTATTAGCTTGATGACAAGCTTCAGTATTCTAGTTTCTTAATATTTGGAAGAAATATATTTGTGGGATATCCTCCAATAACCTCATTATTCACTACACCAAGTGATTATCCTTTGGCATGTGCCTATATGTAAGTATTGAATTATTATTAGAAAATCCCCCAAAATAGAAATTGTTTGTCACATGCATTTCCTTAATCAGGATCAAGCCTTGTGATAAAACATGCATCTTTGCCTAATTATTGGTCATGTGCCCTAATCCCTATGAATATATTGATACTATTTTTCCAAAGGGGCTATAAATACTCTCCCCCCCCCCCCCACCCCTTCTACCAACCCATAATAATAATAATTTAATTCTAAAAGTTATAATTAATTTAAATATCAAATTGGTGTATACGACTTTTTTTTATTGGATAAGATATTTTTTGGGATATATATAAAAATGTATATAATTTAGCAATGTTTGGCAGTTTGAGTGGTTGGGAGCATGGTTTTTTCTCCCATCCACTTGGTTTGAATCTATGGATCATGTTTATCCTTTTGTGAGAAGCTTGAAGACCCCACTTATGTAGCATCTCAAACTCTTGTGAAGTAATAAATTATTGGCATATAGAACTTGTGAATGATTATATATACTCTCCCTATTATAGTTATTTTTCCAAGTCATAAGTTTTTTTTTTCCCAGGAAAAAATTCATAATTTTTCATTCATAAAGAAAAATTACATGTTACATTTTACATAATAACCATCATAGTGCATGGATCAGTGTCCTCAACTAGGAGGCAAGTAAGTTGCATGTATCAGTGAAAAGTATAGTGCATAGTATCTATCTCTAAAGAAATAACAAAAATAAAAACCTATATATGTTGTACAACTAGATAAATATAGAGTCCAGTATCAGCCAATAATAGCTGATAATACATCCGCATATATATACATACAAAAATGATAATAATGTCTGTCAAAAAAGCAATCGTGGAGTGGCTTCTCTCATCTCCTAGATGTCATCTATGAAAGGCCTATGATAATATATGTAAACCTATCCACCATCATGCTCAGTGATGTGCCAACATCCCCAGTCTAACTCCGCAGCTTCTTTGGAAAGCTGGTCTGCCACTTGGTTCCTCTGCCTGTAAATGTGAGTGACAGAAATAGTGTCAAAGTATGTTTTTTGGTAGTTACACCTCCCTCAATAATGCAATAAGAGTGTGTGAATGGCATTGTGCACGAGTTTTGAACCAATTTATAACAATTTGAGAATCTCCAAAAATTTGAACATGTTCATGAGAAAAAAGTTATAGTAGATGAAGGCTAAGGAGTTAAGAAAAATTGTTTGTACCTGGTCCCAACCCCATTCTGAGATGGAAATAGTGAGTCGTAGAAATATGAAAAACCGCACCACCCCCGCATCCATTGTTGTTTGATGCCCCGTCAAAATATGCCCATGGGTAGGATTGGTCTATGCTTTCAGGGATAATTTGTTTGATTCGGCAAGTTATCTCCTCATTTGGAATGAGGTTGTAAGTGAAGATAATATTGGTGAAAATGTGATCTCAGATAACATGTTTGCCATCCAAGGTATATATTTTTCTATCGGTCCAAATGCCCCAAGAAATAATCAAAAGTACATTGTAGATTTTGTCACAAGGTGCAGCCCGCCACCAATTTTCCCAGGCCTCTGCAATGGAGTGTCCATGCCAGTTGAGAAAAACACCAATTGCTTGAGTAACCGATCTCCAAAGCCCCCAACCACAGTACACTCGAGAAATAGGTGCAGAGCATCCTCTTCATAAGAAAAATAGAAACAACATCTAGATGGGCCCTGCATAGCCCTTCTTCTAAGATTGTCAAGTCATAAGTTATTTATATATCTAACTTACTATTTTTAGAATAAGATTTTTTTTTTACATTTCTCACATGTATTGCCTAAAATTCATTAATATTGATTTTTGAATGTCTAACCTTCATTAATATTGATGTATATATTCATATCAGAGGGGTTCTTACCATGTTATAAGGTCATTAAACCCAAAAAAAAAAAATTTAAATGTTGTGAAGATTTACAATATGAATGCGAGATTCAATGTTAGATACTGACCAACTTTTACAGAAACAAAATAAGATTTGAATTCCTAATGTGTGAAGCGAGTGGAGATACTTGGGGCTTTATATTCCTATAATGATTTTTTGGTGGACACATTGTGTGTTCTAGATCCCTACAAAGTTGCAGGTGGAACACTAGGTGCAATGGATCCCTTACATAATTACCATGTGGAACATCATGTGCTATGGACCCATGGTCGCCAAGTGGAGAAACGGTGTTGTTTGGATTCATGTGTGATCTAGTTAACTTGTATTGATAAATTCCTTAAGTGCATGGAAAATTTTAGGGGCTAATATTCGCAGGTGGGCTGATTTTGCATGCTTTTTCCAAAAAAAATATTCACCAATCCCCATTTTTTTTTAATTGATTTGCCCAAATTTTACAGTATAAAAATACTTTACCTAAAAATCGCCAAATATATAAATATATAAATATATATATAATGATTAAAAAACTAAATATTTTTACAAAAATAACATCAAAAAGTTTACAATTCACATATTGGGGACCACTAAGATTTGCCAAGTTTTTAAACTTTAAGATAAACATCCATCCTTAAAATTTTCCCTGCTTAAGTGAATAAATCCATAGACTATGAATCTAGTTGGAGGGTGGTCAACTGCAAGAAACATTACAAGGTGGCTAGCCTATGGTTGGTTGGAGAGTTGAAATTCCTCCCTTATTTTTTAGTCATTTAAGATATGCAGATAAGTGTATTTACTTGTATTTACATGTTGCATCATGAATGATGAATTATGTTATTATGAGTTATAATAATGATCATCATTTTTCATGGATGAACGTGTCATTGCTAGTTATTTTGAATAAGATGTATGTGATTTTTTTCATGGTTTTGAGGGACTTGTAGATCCATGTGGTTGTTGATATGCTAATGAGTTACAAAGCTACTTACATGGTCTGTAAGAATTCTTAATGTGCGCAAGTTAAGTTATTGTTGTGTATGATTTCCATTGTTTGACATGTTGTGGATTTCATGGGTCCTTCACTGTTTCAGGTTATTGATCATCTTTCCTGGTAAAGGAACATTGATAATTACATGAATGTTTCATCAATGGATTTGATAGTATTTTGTGGGATCTATAATGTGGTTTAATATGATGTTGTTGCATATGAGTTCACATAGCAATGTTATTCATGGTGTGGCTTGTTATATGCTTTTCAGTAGGCATGATGATAGATTCAACATTTACATCATGGCTATGTTAATTTCTAGAATGATTATATCAAAGTGAAGGTTTCATTCCTATCGTAATAAGGGTGTTAAGCATTGCTTGTTACCGAGAAAGGCTTCACAAGCCATCGAAGTCCTTTATACTTCTAAGCCTGGTCATCATAAAGTAATAGACTTAAATTCAGGATTAATAAGCCTTTTTATATTTATTAAGGAGCTTTGAAATTACGAATTGGAGGAGAAATTTATTAACCTATGATCTTTACCACTAACAACATAGTTAATTTGTTTCTTAATGGCTTTGCTTAGTGCTAATTATCATAATGTGGGTTGTTCCAAGTATTATGTGTTGGTCACTTGGAGATGGGCGCTAATGATGAGAGGCACAAGGGGGGATACCGAGAAATATTTACTTTTACCAAATGATAAGTTACACATTGATCTGGGTCCTTCAACTACCAAATTTACCCATGATATTTTGCTTCTCTGATGTTGTTAGAATTGCATTTTAAAAGAGCACATGTGCATTCTTTAAGAAAGAGGAAACATGACGACAATCAGCAACACAAGAACATGAGACATTTGATAACGGAGTTCACCCAATGTGGGCTACGTCTTCGGGCTTGGTGTCAAGATGGTGTAGGCCGATTCATATAATGTTGTAAGATATGATGATGTACATAGAAGACTCTTTGTCATAGCAAGGACATAAGCCCTCAAACACGAGTGGATTTTCTCTCCACGAGACATTCCACTTATAGGAATTCTCACTCAAGAAGGCTTTCTCTTGGCATGACAACTTAACATGATCTCACACAACGTGGAAATGAGTATCTCTTCAACATAGTTACATAGGGATATCAAAAAAAATACATAGCATGAAAAGCTAAATACATCTCACATAATGTGGCAAAATCGATCTTGCAACATAATATCAAACAGGGATCTCAAAACATAATACATCGTCTCAACAAATATGAAATAAAGCATGACATGACTTCCTCATGTACCTTCACTTCTGAAGTTGGTCGAAAATTGGAATGTTCAGCTGCTGAATCTGACTACACCACTGAATTTCTAGCATCGAGAGGTGTAAAATCGACTATCCATTTGTCAAATTCTGACACTTTCAAAATATGGGCTTTAGGAATATTTTAGATTCCCCATGATTCTCCAAAGATATTATTCCATAGGCTACTTGGAAATCCGTTGTTTTAATGGTGAATCTAATGTCTCCATTTCATTCCCTACGAAATTTTGTGAAATTTTACTATAAATTTGATACCATTCTGATAAAATGAATTTTTACCTCCTTGGGAAAATTCTTCAGTTCATGGTTCCACTGCCTCTTTGCCTGGGCAAGGTTCTGCCTTTGTAATAAAAAAATTTATTATTCTTCAAAACCACATTTCCTCTGCTTGGGCGCATCTACGAACTGCATGCTTATATAGTATTTCACCGGCAGAGAAACCAACACGAGCCTATTTGGGTTGTTGGCGGATGTACAAACTTAGGGTACGGAGTTCTGAGGGTCAAAACCGCAGGCCACTGCTCTGGAACCTGTTTTGGTGTGTGGTTAAGTTTTTCCATTTGGGCGCTTGTTAATATTTTCGTCGTTGTTTATTTTTGGCATACGGTTAATGGTTATACATTGGCATATCCATTGAGACAATTTGGTATGCCATTAATATGGCTTACCCACCTGAAAACTAAACTATGCCAAATTGGTTGACCATATGTTTGCCTTCGGATTTTATATGGTTTTGTTTTTTTATAATATATTTTAATATATGGTTATATTTAATATAAATTTTGTTTAATATGAACCATATATTTATTTGTTTTATGTTTTTTTGTTTTAACCATAATTTATATGGTTTTGGTTTTTTTTTGTCTTTTTGTGCAGGGGAAAGGAACCAATGGACAAGCACCAAGTTTCAATGGCTAATAGGCCATTATTCCACTTCCATGTAATCTGTGGGTCCCACCTGGTGACTGGGATGCCATGTGGTAAATTGTGAGCCCCTCTTTTTTCCCTGTCATGTCAAACTTTGAAGAGTTGTATCTCCCTCATACGAGCTCAGATCTGAATTTCGTTCGCATCGTTGAAATCGAGGCGAGGAGCACTACGATCTTGTCCTAGTTTGAGAGTGTTATGAACATTTTGAATCTTTACCATTTATTAGCCCTCTTGGACTCTTGAGTGTGTCTAGAGCCACCTGGATCAATCCTCCCCACTAAGGAGATTTTGGTCCACCAAAAGCATGAATATAATCTGCAACTGTTGTGTACATTATCTATACCACAAGTGTCCTGACAGGTTACCATTCCTTCTCCTTCAAGGTCGTCTTTCAAAGCCATAAGCGATGAACCAACACCTACATCCTCTACAAACCTATAGTACAATATTTTGCAAATTACATGCTTTATTACATGACCAACTATGACCCAAGCATCACATACTTGCCACGAGTTTATAACTCATACTCTGTGGTCAAGTTTACATCAAAATGGAAATAAACACTAGATCTATCAATACAAGGCCAAAACATCATTGTTTCTTAGCAAGGGATGGAAAATGCATCATCACTTTTACATTTTAAGTTGCAACATGTGATTTACAAACTAAGGCCATGACAAGCTAACACATCTATAAAAACCATCTCTCACTTATCAAAGAGAATGGGCTATCTTCCTGTGGTGTATTCACTTGTTGAACAACTATTTCAACTGGTTCTTGCACTGCTACTTTTTCCTTAAGGCGTTGCTCTGGATGGAGCCTCCAACACGTGGCTCTTTGATGACCATTTCTGTCGCAATGAATGCAATGAGTCATCTTCCTCCAAACTTGATTTTACCTTCTTCTTTCCCTGTTGTGGAGAAAGCCTATCACGCCTCATCCTCTTTTTTGTTGCCATTTTTTTCCAACACTCGGCAAATACATGGTTATGTAAACCACAAAAACTACATGTTTTTCGATGTCATGATTCATGTTCATTATTAACAACATGATTTTCATTGAAATGAACATTAGAATACCGAGACGTGTCATACCTTTCTTGGTGGTCTCTGCTGTAATTATGGTGATAAGAGCTTGCCTCAACTCTTTCTCTGCAATGTGCATTGTCATAGGATGACGGTGAAGTGTTCCCATCAATCTCTTTCCTCAATGAGTTCAACAATGTCTTGTTGTCTTTGGTGAAATTATGGAAATGAGAGTTTGCCTCAGCTCTTCCTCTGCAACATGCATTTCCATGGGATGATGGTGACATGTTCCCATCATTCTCTTTCCCCAATGGTTTCAACCATGTCTTGGAAACTTTTGACACATTTGAGCATTTTCCTTTAGTGTATCTCAAACCTACGAATTGAGGTATTTTCATGACCTCCAATGGTTGAGTCATGCCTTTGCCATTAACACCAAGTCCTCCTCCTTTGTAGCCCATCTTGGTAAGGAGTCTCATGCCAGTTCTTGTAATGGGTACCTCCACATTTCCAACAAAAATAACATCATGTGAAGATGAAATTGAAGAATCATCAACATTGTTTACCTCAACTGTTGATTCTAAAATAGGTAATGAGGGTTTCTCTAAGCCATCATGGCACTTCAACTTCTCCAAGGCCTCTTATATGGCAAGTAGTTGAAGCTGTAGTCTCTGCTTCTCCTCTCTTTATTCTTGTATAAGCCTTATTAATTCAACATCCTTTGTTTGAAGACTCTGGTTGTTGCGCTTCAATTCTTACAGGGCCACTTCTGTGGCTTGGAAATAAATCTGCAATCATTTCTTCTCTTCTTTCTCTTATCATAGAAGAATTTTCAATTCAACGTTATCTGGTTAAAGGCTCTAGTTGATCTCCTCATTTGAATTATGAGAAGACGACGAAGGCGATGAATGCTCACTGCAAGGTGTGGATGGAGCATCATTCTCTACTCTTACCTTCTTCTCATAAGCTTCATAAATTATGTCCACCATTTTGGATATCCTGAACATGGCCTCGTACATGTATTTTTCATCCTCCATCGCTGCATGTTTAGTCATTTTTCATGCTTGCAATTCACATCAGTGAGAAGACATATCTAATACCAAACTTGATTCAGATCCGTCAGCTACCAGATTTACCCATAATATTTTTCTTCTGTGACGTTGTTATAATTTCATTTTAAAATAGCATAAAAGATCACATATGCATGCTTTAAGCAAGATGAAACATAATAGTAATCAACAACACAAGAACATGAGACATTTTATAGCAAAGTTCACCCAGTGTGGGCTACGTATCTGGGCCTGGTGTCAAGATGGTGTAGGCCACTTCATATAATGTTTCAAGAGATGATTATGTACATATAAGACTCTTTGTCATAGTAAGGACATACGCCCTCAAACATGAGTGGCTTGTCTCTCCATGGGATGTCCCGCTTACAGGAATTCTCGCTCAAGAAGGATTTCTCTCGGCATGACAACTTAACATGATCTCACACAATGTGGTAATGAGTATCCCTTCAACATAGTTACATAGGGATCTCAACAACAATACATAACATGCAAATCTAAATACATCTCACATAATGTGGCAAAAGCAATCTTGAACAATAACATCAAACAGGGATCTCAAAACATAATACATCATCTCAACATTTATGAAACAAAACATAGCATGACTACTTCATGTACCTTCACTTCTGAAGTTGGCTGAAAAATGGAATGTTCACCTATTGAATATGACTGCACCACTGAATTTCTAGCGTCGAGAGGTGTAAAATCGACTATCCATTCGTCAAATTATGACACCATCAAAATCTGGGCCTTCAGGAATATTTTAAATTCCCCATAATTCTCCAAAGATGTTGTTCCATGGGTTGCCTAGAAATCCACTATTCAAATGGAGAATTTGATGTCTTGATTGCGTTCCCTGTAAAATTTCATGAAATTTGACTATAAATTTGATACCATTATGATAAAATGAATATTTACCTGATTGGGAAAATTCTTTAGTTCATGGTTCCACTGCTTTTTTCCTTGGGCAAGGTTCCGCCTTTGCAATAAAAAAATAATTATTCTCGAAAACCACGCTGCTTTTGCTTGGGTGCATCTGCAAACTGCATGGTTATATAGTATTTCACCTACGGAAAAACCAACATGAACTCATTTGTGATGTTGGCGGATGTACAAACTTTTGGGATGAACGTCCTAGGGTCAAACCCGTGGGTCGACTCTCCAGAACTTGTTTTATTCTGTGGTTAAGCATGTATGTTTGTGTGCTTGTTAATATTTCCGCCATTTTTTATTTTTTTCATACGGTTAAGGTTATATATTGACATATTTTTGGCATACGGTTAATGGTTATACATTGGCATATCCGTTGAGACAATTGATTTTGGCATACATTTAATGGTTATACATTTCCATGTCTGTTGAGACAATTTATTTTGGCATACAGTTAATGGTTATACATTGGCATTTACATTGATACATTTTAGTGTGTGGTTAAGTATTTCCATTTGTGAGCTTGTTAATATTTTCATTGTTGTTTAACTTTGGCATACTGTTAATGGTTATACATTGGCATATCCGTTGAGAAAATTTGGTATGGCATTAATATGGCTTACCCACCTCAAAACTAAACTATGCCAAATTTGTTGAGCATATGTTTGCCTTTGGATTTTATATGGTTTTATTTTTTTATAATATGTTTAATATATGGTTATATTTAATATAATGTTTGTTTAATATGAACCATATATTTATTTGTTTTATGTTTTTTTGTTTTAATCATAATTTATATGGATTTGGTTTTGTTTTTTTGTTTTTTTCTGCAGGGGCAAGGACCCAATGGATGAGCACCAAGTGTTAATGGCTAATAGGCCATTATTCCACTGCCATGTAATCTTTGGGTCCCACCTGCTGACTGGGATGCCATGTGGTAAACTGTGGGCCCCTCTTTTTTCCCTGTTATGTCAAAATTTGAAGAGCTCTATATCCCTCATACGAGCTCAGATTTGAGTGTCATTCACATTGTTGGAATCAAAACGATGAACACTAAGACCGTGTCCCGATTTGAGAGTGTTCTGACCATTTTGAATTTTGACCATTTCTGAGCCCTCTTGGACTTCTAAGTGTGTCTGGAGCCACCTTGATCACAGAAGAACAGAGGATTCAAACCCTTAGCAATTGTTCCATGTGGATAGGTGATGTGGATGAAAAACTGACATGGAATTAGCGTGGAAGTGACACGTGGTAGCTAGTATTGAAACTTTTTAAGGTTGAATCAACCAAAACTACCTAACACATGGCAGTGGCTTTGTGGTTTCATGTGGCTTGGAAATGCCACACAGGGCTAGTGTGAATTTTACATGGATAGGGCGATGTCACCACAAAGTTTGGCTCCCCGACGATGTTTTACATTGTTCTTTATAAATGTGGGACGGGTTGAAAAAATCCATAGTAGATGGAAGCCACAGGATGAGAACACTCTCATTACCTAACACGATTTTTTATGTCCAAGGGATGGAGATGGATAAATATATTCCCTGGGGGATGGAGAAATGTATGTGTCGATAAAATAGAGATTTGTTCATCCAGGTAGATGGATATTTGTATGTCTCGGGGGATAGAAAGGTGGAGCATCGAATAACTTGAAAACATCGATTTGCATGAAGAGTTTGACCCTGTGTGACCCCTGACTTAGGCTGAGGTGAAAGAAGCCATGTAGACTGAGTAAAGCTACGTGGATGCCACGTGGTATTTTCGGATGACATGGAAAGGTTGTTAACATGGCACACAAACAATGTGACATATGGTAGGTAGAAAAACCCTTTTTGGGTAGCTAAAGGGAAATACTTTGGATGAAACGTGGTACAGTGAGGGGATGCCATGTGGTAGGGTGACATCACCCTGACGTTAGAAAGATGCAAAGGAGATGGGTGATGTGGAGTTGGATGACGTGGATGCCAGGTGGTGTTATGGGTCATGCCATATCATCCTAGGAATGTGTCTTTCGAAGGATCATTGTGATCATTCTTTGCATATGGTTGTGGGGTTTATAGAAAGTGCAGGCTAATGGAGAGTGCTAGACAAGGATTTCCTCAGTAAATTAACGTAAATAATTGTGTCGCGTCGTAGATGTTTTCGATCCAAATGGCCTTGGAGGTGAGGCGTGATGATGCTACGACATGACAATGTAATATGTGACGTAATGGATGCCATGCTGGACCAATGGTGATATGTGGCATAGCCATGTACGCACTTGGACAACCATGTGGTAGTCCTTATTGTTGGGGAAAGGGATGAAGGGTCAAATTTTAAATGGGCATAAATTTCAAACTAGAGGTTGGATTGAGGTAAAAGTTATATTGGATAAAATCTCTTGACAAGCTAAACGCGATGGTGTTATCCAAAGTGAGTTCCGAACACTTTGGGTGATCAAGAATTTTGTAACCCATTTCCATAATTAGAAGATGGAGGTTGGGTTAGATACATGCAACACCTACCATTTAGCCCAGATTAATCTAAGGGGGTGGGAGGGAGTGTTACATCATTACTAGCCAAGCTATTTTAGAGACAGACTTTATTCTTACAACAAGTTATGATTTGTAAAACTTTTTCTACTACTTTATTGAGTTTTGGAAATGATGTAAGCTTTTACTTTTATAATGTAAAATTTTCTCATAAATGAACAATTTATCTTATTTGACAATTTTTCTATACCTATAAACATAAAGTTATAGTCCTTCATTTTCAAACTTTTTTTTATACAATTAATTATTTAAATTTTTGTTTTTCCTTATAATTTTTGTTAAAAAATTAAAATGTTAATATATTTAGTTTCTTGATTTAGCTAGTTTAATTTAAAACAATACTTCACATTTTGCATATTAAAATAGTTGCATCTCATTTATAAAACTTCAAAACAATTTAATAAACATCATGTTAAAATATCTCAAAACAATTTAAATTTTACAACAATGGAGTTATATATATTCCCTATATAAATAAATTAAAATATTTTATTAAAAAATAATATGATTATATATATATATATATATATATATATATATATATATATATATATATATATATATATATATATATAGTAATTATTGTTTTTAATTTATTTTTCTCCTTTCCCTATAAAAATATTAATCTATTATTAACAAAAGCAAGAGAGTAAGAAGAAACTCATATTATAAATAATTAATATATTTTATATATAATTAATTTATTAAATGAAAAATGACTTCAGAATAATGTATAGTTTTGTGTTTTGTTTTTATACTATACATTATTCTGAAGTCATTTTTCATTGTTTGGATTGATCATGTACATAAAAACTCTCGTTGATTATTTATGACTATGAGTTTCTTCTTAGATTTCTCTTGCTTTTGTTAATGTAGATTAATTATTTTTATGGGAAAGGAGAAAAAATAAATTAAAAACAATAATTTTTTTATTACTATATTATTATCACATCAATCTGGTAGGGAATTGAATCAGTGACTTCACATAAAGGGGTGCCTTAACAAAGCACCCGATCACCATCTATTCAATACCTCGTGGACCATAATATTTACATTATTATTAATATTAAAAATATTATTAACAAAATAACGTTTCTATTATATTTTTAATTTCTTATCATTCTTGTCGAATATAGGAAAATTGAAACTAAAAAATAATCCATCTTAACTCCGGATATATAAAATGCCAAGAGGGATCAAATCTCTTGAGATGCAAGCCTCTTTTAAAGTGAAAAGTGATTCCTCTCAACATTTGATAGATCCATGGTTAAGATGGATTTAGGTTGGTTTTATATACACATACAATATCAAGGTTGGATCCATCTCTCCCTCTCTCCTTCTCTCTCTCTCTCTCTCTCTCTATTTCTCCCATCTCTCTCTCTTCCTTCCTCTCTCTCCCTTTCCATCTCTCTCTCTCCCCCCCCCCCATCTCTCTCTCTCTCTCTCTCTCTCTCTCTCTACCCTTCAACTCTGTCAGTATCTCCCTCCCTCTCTCCTTCTCTCTCTTCCCCTCTCCTCCCCCGTCTCTCTCTCTCCGTCCATATGATGGAGAATTGTCACTCTATGTAGTCAATGCTATATGTAATGTCTACAACCCAGTATGGGGTAGATATAAATTAGATTGAGGTAGAAGTTATATTTCCTAAAAGCTCTCAACAAGCTAAACATGATTTTGTTATCCAAACTGAGTTTCACACACTTTGGGTGATCAGAAACTTTGTAACCCATTTCCATAATTAGAATATGAAGGTTTAGTTAGCTAAATCTAACACCTCCCATTTAGCCCAAATTAATCTAAGGGTGTGGGAGGGAGTGTTGCATCATTAATAGCCAAGCTATTTTGGAGAGAGAATTTATTCTTACAACTTATGATTTGTAAAAAAAAATCTACGTAATAATAATTAGATTGAATTTAAAATAAGATCGACATTAGATTAAAAATGTTAAATGTTAAATGTTAAAAATTTACATGTTAAATATTTACACTTGGGATCTACCCCATACTAGGCTGTAGAGTGCCTCTCAACACAAAAACGAACATTTAAAAAAAAAACAAATTTTTATTATTACAATACTCTTTGCATTCCATACAAAACTAAGACTTTTTCTTAATATGACACCTGCATATTAATATGACATATATATATATATATATATATATATATATATATATATATATATATATATATATATATATATATATATATATATATAATTTATTAGTGGAGTTTGTCAAAGTAAACCAATTTTTTTATTAAATGAATAAAATTAAATTTAACTATATTATCCACAACATGTTTTTATATATTGATTTACAAAAAGTAATCTCTAGTACAATTAGCTAATTATAATTTCTGTTTATTAAAAAAAAAACTTAAAAACAAATAAAGAATTAAGCAAAGGATGAGAACAATCCTTCATAAACATATTGATATCACATTCTTCCTATTGAGTAGTCACTGAAGATTATCATGAATAATTATATTGATTTGACCCATGAAACTAATATACCAATCTCAAAAACAACTTTTGCAATAGTGATCTGAATATGGGCAAACTAGGTTTGTTGTGCTAGCTCCCTCATCAGTATAATAAAAGTGTGCTTAAGGATCGTCTCAAATTAGCAAGTTAAGAGGGGGTTTATGTGTGTTTTTCATGACAAATTTATTATGTAATTTAGCTTTTAAAACACATAATAGAAATTAAATTACAGAGAATGTAATACACAACAAACACATTACTCAATAGATGATAATGGAGTTCACCCCTCCCGGGCTACATCTCCATGTACCTGCTTCAATGTCTTGGCCCTCTTTGGATTAATGGTCAATTCTATGATTACATGCACCTACAGTGCTCCAATGGGTTTGCAACCTGATCCATTGGATTAAGAAGACTCAAAAACCTCAAAGTAGACTCTTCTAGCTTTGCAAATGGTCTTCAGGTGATCTAGACATGACCTCCTCTCCTGGTGGCCCTGGGCTTCTTTAATCTTCAAAGTGAAAAAAGCACTTACAGAAGTGCTCCTCTGCCTCTGCAACCTGCACCATCATGCTGAGAACATCCAAATCTTCTAGGATTGACTCTTTTTGAGCCTAATTTGGTCGAATAATGCCAAAGTTATGGCTTCTTCAGTATTTCCTAGAAAAAACTCCTCCAAAATTGGAGAAACTCTAGTTAACTCCATTAATTTGGGAGTTTTGCCAAAAATGGAAAACTTTGCCAAATTGATCGCCATTTTAAACTCAATTTAATTAATGGTTAACTATGGAGTTAAGGCGCAGTTAAGTGCACTTAACGCTAACCATGTGCTTAATATAAGCACATTTTAAATATGGCTTAATGGTTAATTAAAATGGGTTTAATGTTAAGTCTACGCAATTAGCATAAGCCTCTACATTTTGGTTAGGCCTCAACCATAGGTCATGGCGCGAGGTCCTGTGGTGAGGGCTGGCCCTTTTAAACCCCGCCGAAATTTTTTTGAAAATTCAAATATAATTCGGTTGCATACCATATTAAGATACAACATCGTGGTCTAATGGTATTTTTGGCACATTGTATGGGTAAGGCCGTGGGGTCAAGCCCAACCTCCACCCAGCCTCCATATACAAATTTTCCCACACCTTATAATATGAAATTTCGACCACATAGTCAACAAATTCGACCTTTGGACGGGCACGTGGTGGCCTCCGGGCTAGCCACGTGTCATTTGACAAGTGTCAGCACCCCATTGGCCATAGGAAAATCAATTTTGACCAAGAAATTGACCACTTTGACCCTGTGTAACTTTTTTTTGAAAATTTGTCTGTTTGGTTAAGTGGACAACAGGCTCTAACTTTCACATACATACTCCGTTTTGAGCGAAACGAAATGTGTTGGAATCCTGGTGACGAGACTTATCCAATAATTTTGGTTTGGAGCGATTATGAGGAATTTGAATTGTTAGCAAATTTTTTCCCCCAATTATGTTTCTGATCACTCCGTCCCACTGACAGGCTTTTGGACCCACAAAAGTTGGTTATCTGATGAGAGCTAAAAAATCTTCTATTTCCAAAGTTCTAACAACTTTATTCTACTTGGAAAATATCCATGACAACCACTTGGGTTCACTCACATGCCTTGCCTTGCAAGTGGCTTGACACTTCAACAATATCCTCCTTTCGCTACTGACCCAATCCAACACTTGCCAGTTACTTGTTGACTGATTATACACCTTGTTGTACCAAAGAAATCCCTCAGTGCTTGGAAATCTGATGGCCTTCTCACTCAAAATCATGTTCCTCCTTTGCACACACATGCATTCGATGCAAGCTTCTCCTTGGAAACCACTTTTCCAAGTTAAGCCCATCTGAGTGAACTACAACAATGAGTTCCAATATCAGTAATCACAAGAAAAGAAATTACCATTCTTTTATCTCCATGGTTCCAAATTCCACATCTGTAATAATGCATTCACCATCTCTTTCGCTTCTTGGATTCAACATGTCAAATGGTCTACAATGGCTGTTGTTTTGGCTACAAACTTTTTGGCATCTTGTCCCTCTTTCCACTTCTTGATTTCATCATCCTCTATTATTGACATGCCATGCCATGATTTTATAATGAAGGCTAATCATGAGCCTCTTGCTCAAGAGTGGACCTTCCAAAATCCTGAGACATCTTGTCACAAGCACAACCATTAATCTTGAAAAACACATCATGCAAGAAACATAACTTGAAGACCTCTTTCTTTTTCTCCTTCAAAGCAGCAAATGTCACATCATGTGAACATCGCCATGTACTCTTACATCTTGGTGTACAAACTTATTGACCAAATACAAGTCAACAAAACATGCCTCTTCAAACAACTGACTCTCAAGTCCAACAAAAGCATGTACAACAACTTGATGATTCTTTTCCCAAAACAACAAGAATTTCACATCTCATTAAGCAATTCATCAACATCTCCTTTTCATATTTGGAGACAAAATCAACTCTTCCAAGTCGATATGACATACATGTAACAATTAATCGACCAACACAAGTCGATCACTCATGCATGTGCAAATGATCAACATTCTCAAGCTGACAAACATACATGATAAACAAAGAAATCAACCAACACAAGGCGATCACTCATGCATGTTCAAGCACATTGAAACTAAAAAAAATTCCACTGTTCACACACACAAAATCTCATGCATGTATACAATGCTCAACTCTCTCGCAAGTACAATCACAAGTACAAGAATCCCATTGATATGTGTAAGTACTTAAAGAGCTAAAATGATAAAATTTAGACCCAATTCAACCTTTGGTATTGTTGCAGAAAATTTGGTCAACATACTCCACTTTCAAACACCTTCCTGGCGTAAACATGCAACATGCACTCTAGAGAAAAAAAAATGCATTCAATTGGCAAAGAAATGCATCAATAAGGAAATATTTGCATCAATCATCAAAATAAATACAAGGTCTTAATTGGTTAAGAAATCTAACCATCTCTTTCCAAACCATTTCAATGGCGCTTCTTTCAGTTGCACTTCATCAAGTGAATCATCCTTACTTAGATCGATTATGGAATCCTCCTTTCCATTCCTGTCAATATCTATTTCCACCTTCTTCAAATGTTGTGGATGAATTGTTAGATACAAAGTCCAACACTTGTATACAAGATGACCTTGCTTATGGAAACAAGTGCAAAATAATTGCATATTCTTTTCAACATGGTTTGCATTTTCCATTGGACCTTTGGCTTTCTGTCTCCCTTGTTTTGAAAGTTTCATGTGCATGGCTATCTTCTTACAACACCTTGAAACATTATGGTTATTCAAACCACAAAAGGAGTATGTAGATTTTCTCCAAATATTATGTGAGAATTTTCCATGTTTATCATAATCAAAATCAACTTGATTAAAGGCAGATTTATACCTTGAACATTCATCTTTGTCTCCTTCTTGAGGCAGTGGCTCTCTTCGGAATACCAAAAATAGCTTCAATAAATTTAGAGCTTTCAACATCCTCTTGTTTTCCATTTCCAATAGTTGCATGCTTATGAGAATCTTCTTGCAAAGTGGGCGTAAAACTTTTGCATTCCTCATGACCAAAAACTTCACAAGCTTGAGGTAATGAACATGTAATGAAAGTCCTTCTTGGAACACCTTCATGTGCCTCCTTGGCTTTGGAGCATTCTCCATCATGTTGTCCATAACCAAGACCCAAATACCTAGGCCTTTCCTAAAAAAAAATTGGCTCAAATATTCCATGTGCATGTTTTCCCAATCCTTTACCTTTATAGCCCATTTTCATCAATAATTTGGACCCTATTCCTCTAGTGTGTCTTTTAAAACACTAAAACATTCATCTTGAGAGGAAATAGAAGATAAAATTTAATTGCATACCTCTTTTCATGCACATACTTGGCTAAAGTTTCCTTGGCATCATGGAGTTGAATCTCCATCTCATTCATCTTTTCAAGAAGATCTTGCTACTCCTCCTTCATGGAAATCAACTGCTCTTGAAGTATAGTGTTCCCCTTCCTATCTTCAACCAACTCTTGCACCATATCTCTCATGATGTAGAGCTTCTACAACATCTCTTTATCAAAAAGTCTTGCTAAGGAAGATTTATTATAAAAAATTCTTGATGAAGCTTCCATCACACTTGTAATGCATAAAAATATTCGATGTTGTGATTTGAGAGTCGAGTCCTCAATCTTGACCTTCTCCTTACACACATAAACTTGCACATAGTTAAATTATTCTTGCACAATTACAAAACCAATAGCTAGTTCTCTTGCTAACCTTGAAAAACCATTTCAGGGCTAAATTTAGCTAAAAATATGCTTTGATACCAACTTGATCTGAATATGAGAAAACTATTTTTGTTGCTCTAGCTCCCTCATTAGTATAATAAAAGTGTGATGAAGGATCGTCTCAAATTAGCAAGTTAAGAGAGGGTTTGTGTGTCAAGTTTTGTGTGTCTTTCATGAAAAATTCATTATGTAATTTAGATTTTAAAGCACATAACATCAAGTAAATTGCAGAGAATGTAATATACAAAAAACACATTACTTAGTAGTTGATAACGGAGTTCACCCCTCCTGGGCTACATATCCATGGACCTGCTTCAATGGCTTGGCCCTCTTTGGATTAATGGTAAATTCTCTGATTACATGCACCTGCAACCTGCTCCGTTAGATTCATAAGAGTAAAAAATCTCAAAGTAGACTCTTCTAGCTCTACAAATGGTCTTCAGGTGATCTATACATGGCCTCCTCTCCTGGTGGCCCTGGGCTTATTTAATATTCAAAGTGAAAAAAACACGTATATATTTTCTCTTCTGCCTCTGAAACCTGCACCATCATGCTTAGAGCATCCAAATCATCTAGGATTGACTCTTTCTAAGCCTAATTTGGTCGAATAATGCCAAAGTTATGGCTTCTTCAGTATTTCCTAGAAAAACTCCTCCAAAATTGGAGAAACTCCAGTTAACTCCACTAATTTGGGAGTTCTGCCGAAAATGATGGACTCTGCCAAAATAACCGCCATGTTAAAAATATTTTAATTAATGGTTAACTGCAGATTTAAGGCATCGTTAAGCACACTTAGTTCTAACCATGCGCTTAATCTAAGTGCATTTTAAATATAGCTTAATGGTTAATTAAAAAAAATTTAATGTTAAGTCTATGAAATTAGCATAAGCCTCCGCCTTTTAGTTAGGCCTCTGCCATAGGTCACGGTGCAAGGTCCCGTGGTGAGGGCTTGCCCTTTTAAACCCCGCTGAAAACCATTTGAAAATCCAAATATAATTCAGTTGCATACCATATTACGATCCAAAGTCATGGTCTAATGGTATTGTTGGCGCATTGTGTGGGGGAGGTTGTAGGGTCAAGCCCGACCTCTGCCCAACCTCCATATAAAATTTTTTCCACACCTTATAATATGAAATTTCAACCACATAGTCAAAAAATTGGCCTTTGGAGGGGCACGTGGTGGCCTCTAGGCTAGCCACGTGTCATCATCCCATTGGTTCTCCAAAAACCAACCAAATTGCACCAACGAACTAGAAATTCAGGAGAACCATCATTCGAAAAGTGTCAGCACCCCATTTCCCAGAGGAAAATCAACTTTGACCAAGAAATTGACCCCTTTGACCCTATTTGATTTTTTTTTTTAAATTCGCTTATTTGGTCAAGCAGACAACAGGCTCTAACTTTCACATATGGACTCTATTTGAGTGAAATGAAGTGCACCAAATTCTTGGCAATGAGACCTATATGGGCGTTCTAGTTTGGTACAATTCTGAGCACTTTGAATTTTTAGCAAATTTTTGCCCCCAATTTAGTTTCTGATCAAATAGCCTCAAAATTTACTTCAAAAATCCTTATTATATGAAGTATGTCTTATTTTTCTTCCATTTTATTTTCCAAGGCTTGGGAGATTAAGGTTTTTACTTCTCAATTTATTATTTGGCCAACGCAAAACATTTCTTAGCCTCCCTAGCTTATCTTTCCTTTTTGGAGGAATGAATTGGGTTTAGTGAGGACAAGGCTCTTTAAGAACTAGCCTTGAGTTTCATTTTTCGACCACTTCCATCATTTCCTTCACTACAAATCATCCTATCAATGGTAATATACCCTAGATTAAGGCCATAAATACATTGTAACTACACCTTGGAAAAGAGTGAGATAAAGCAATTTAAGATAGTAGACTCCCTTAACTTCCACCCAAAGTCTACCAACATTTTTGCCCACTTTCCTGGAACAATAAGAAAACATCCCACCTTACACCAAACCAGGGACATAACATAGAATAACCAACAAAACCATAAAATAAAGTATAACAAGGTACTTAGATAAAAAAAAATTATGCTCCTTAGAGATAACCAAAGCTAATTGTAGCACCTATCCCTCCACTCTTTCGATTGCATATCTGGGTAGACAAAATGATCCCCATCCCGATAGATATCACCATATTAATGAGTTATTTTCCTTTAATCCTCACTAAGGTTTCGTCTAAACTCTATCATTTTTAATCAACCACCTTAAGCCACTTTTCTTAATCACATGCCAAGTGGTCTTCTCACTATATTAACACTATGAATCTTTACCCAAATGCACCATACCAATAATTGGTGGAAAGGAGTTTGTGCTTCTCATTTTCTCTCCATCCTTGTAACAAACCACATTTATATCCCTATGTTCATAATGAACATTTAATTATATGGAAAAGTGGTGGATTGATAAAAATCCAATACAATGATCGCGCCACCTACTAACAACCCATCCAAATAAATAAAATACATTAATTAAAAAAAAATATGAATTACAATATATAAATGGAGTTATCTTTAGTGTGATTTTTTGGACTTTCCAGTGCCTGAGTCCAACGAAAAAATTTGAGGTGAAAGCTTGTACTGTGTTATTTAAATTGGTTTTTTGGTTATATATATGGATTCAGCACCCTAAAAAACCCCTAGGGCACTTCGATTTTGCATGGGTTACCGATCAAGCTTGTGATTTCAATAAATTCATGTCAGATTTTAGAGAAATTAGACCTGAAAAATCCACCAGAAAAAAACTTCCAAATAGTCTCACTAAAGACAACTCACATATAAGTTTTAAAATTAATATAATTATATCATCTCTCACCTTAACACTCACACCTTCACACTTGATATTATAATTTGTAATTATTTTTTTTTAATATTTTATTATAATAACATATTCTATTATCTTAATGCTTATTTATTTCTTTTATTTTTATAAAAAAAAAATCATATATATTTACTTTTAATAGACATAGACATAAACATATCTGACCAATAATATCTTTACAATAACCTATCATTTTCATATTAATACTTTCTTTACTTGACTTGTACATGGACATACTTTGTTTTTTCCTCTTTAAATAAAATTTTATTCTTTTCTCCAATTCTTTGAGTATGTAATATGGTTAAAATACAATATTTCAACTTGGCAGAAAAAATATAATTATTTTAGTGCCATATTATATATTTACATACTCTGCATGGCATTATTAAATTTGATTATAAGTCATAGATTTAGTTAATATTAAAAATAAATAATTTATGAGTAAGGAATATGTATATTAAATTTAAATACAAATAAATATAAAGTAGTGAATTTAAATTATATATATATTAAAATTTTAATTATATTTAAATGAGTTAAGTTTTTTTTTAGGAAGTTTATTTGGTAAGTTTATGAAAAATGTAAAGTAAATGTGAGTACAAAGTCTCATGTTTAAATATCTAGTTGCTTACAACTCATGGGGCACGATTCGCATAGCCAGGTTAATAGTGGTAGTAATTGAATCCCCATGTCACACAAGTAGGAGATTGACCCAATTACAAATTCCTCTAGACATAAAAGAAAATATTTAAATGAATTAATTTGTTTTATTAATTTATTTAAGTTAAACTATTTATATATTGATATTATACTCGAGAAAATATTATATTCATAGTTGACTTGGATTTGCTAAAAAGGAAACAAAATTTCCATCAACTTAGTAAATATCTCTTTAAATGGTCTATACTATGCATACAAAACTTATTCAAAATATAACAAATTGGCTTAAAAGAGTCAATAAACCAAACCGCTAAGTATAGCAACTAAACAACCAAAAACATATAATAATTAACAATACGCACCCTTATGGGAGGAGTGGGTTTAGAGAGCCCTTAATGAGAGGTCATCTCTAACTCTTTAGAATTTTTAGGAAGATGTTTCTATGAGTCATCTTCAATAAAAATTAGATTGAAATTGGTACTATGTGAATTAGACATTCCAATAACCTCAATAATTCCCTTTTCTTTATCTGATTCCCATTCAGTGACTTTGAAGATCAAGAGAAAAATTGCTCTACATAGAAATGTAATTTTGGTCTCCTACCTTCTTAGTCTATTTATATTTTCAAGCTCCTTATGTCTCTAATTTTCCAAGGTGATTTCCACTGGAGTCTTTCCCATCTAGTAAAACACCATGGCCTAAAACATCTTTGTGTCCAAGGACCTAGAAAATCCAAGTCCAAGTTATGATCCTTGAATTCATCTTTAATTTTTTCTTTGGGAATTTGAAGGTGTTATTGCTCAATTAGATCAACAAATTCATTAACAATTTGTTGAGTATGCTAAGTCATATGTTGGGTGAACCATAGTTGGGCCTACATGCCCACTTCTTCCATCCCAACACTCCAAGAATGAGTTGAGGCATAACATGCTCATAGTTGGAGGATTTGGTCTTTCCTTTTATTTTTGCAACTCTCTAACTAGGCTTGGGAGCCTCAAAATTTCTCGTATCAACCATTATATAATCTTTCTAAAGATAGATATTGAATATTAAGCCTCAACGCACTAGTATTGACCCACCACTAGTGGATGTGGGACTCAATACTAGGACAACCACCGACATCAACACCACCACTAGCACCAGAAACACCACCTACATCACCCATAGCACCAAAAATTCGATTGGCATTAGATCCACATCCAACACCCTATGTAAACGTCCACTACTGAGAGCCCCATAAGATCAAAGAGCCGGCCAACCAAGGATATCACCGAGAGCCTAAAAAGCAACAAGGAAATTCTAGTAGAACTTGACAAATGTAGAGAAAAACAACTACACCTAGCTTAGCATGAAGCTCCTAAATTGCCACCATCCCAAAATCTATCATAATGATTATGCTAAAGGAAGGGACTTGAGAGCGTATAGATAATAAGGAAAAAAAAAAGAGAAAACCCTACACAGATGCAAGAAAGAGATGTAAAAATTGAAAGGAAGACCAATGAAAGAGGGAGGTAAAGTACCCATTTCGGCCAAGTAGACCAAACTAATGAGAGCATGAGTGTAGGAAGGTTAGAGTTAGTAGTGAAGCCATTGAAGTACCACAAGTCAAGAAGATTTGCCCCACTTTCCTTCATCATTTCTATTTTTCTTGTCTCAACAAAGATATGCAAGTCAGTTATATTCTTGATGCTAAATACATCATTATAATGAGCATGCTCACTCTACGTACCTTGATGCAGGACCTCCCTCATTCCCACTTGATTAACCCCCCACCTACCTTGAAGTGTCATGATAACCAAGTACCATCACATAACTCACCTAGGTGAATAAAGAATCGTGAATATGACTAATAATTTAAGCCTCCTCGACCATTTATGTAAAAGAGACATTATTACCACTCATATGAGGTAGAACAAACAATGTCAGGGTATTATGTTAAGACATTCCATGGTGTAAATGTCACTCGTTCGAAACTCCATGAGCAAAAATCCAACAATGTTAAGGGTTGGTGTGGGCCATGCTAAGTGTGATCACCAGACAATTTTGATGGCGTAGATGCCACTGGGTCATAGCTACTCAAGCCACATGTTAAGTGTGCTAATCATCTTAAAGCTCTTAACTAGCAAAAAAATCCATTATTAACTAACATAAACGCTTATCCAAAAATCTATTTAATAATTAAAATTTAATATTAAATCAAAATAATTTAATGAATTTGTAATTTAAATTGTATTTTAAATAAAAATATTTTAATAAATAAAATTATACTAAATTATACAATTTAATTTCAATAACTCAATCAGGATTATGAATTAAATTTTCGTGAGCCATATGAAAATACATTAATGTTATCCGAACATGTTTACGTCGTGAGACATAAACCTTGTTACATAAACATATATATAATATATCGACATAATATCATTACTATAATAAATCTAAATTTGTATGATATATAAAAATATATAATAGATTGAGGAATATCATTTTAATTTATTTATGAAAAAAAATTACATAATATATAAAAATATATTTGTTTAATATAAAATTTTGTAATTGTTTTAAAATATAAATCTAAAATTGTATGATATATAAAAATATATAATAGATTCAGGAATATAATTTTAATTTCTTTATGATAAAAATTTCTATAATATATAGAAATATATTTATTTAATATAAATTTTGTATTTAAAAAAATATATATATAATATATTTATACTTAAAAAATAAAATTCGAAATTTTTATTATAGTTCTATTTTAATAATAAAATTATAATAAATGAAAATGAAAATAGTATTTATTTAAAGAAATACGTGCACACGTAATTATATATATAAAGAGTAAGACTATGAAAAGTTATTTTTTAATTTAATTTGTTTTTTATGTTTATATTAATTTTTTAATAATAATAATTTAATTTTAAAATTAATAATTAAGTTAAATATAAAAATGATATGCAAGTTTTTGTTTATAGGATAAGACTTTTTTGAGCCAGAGATAAACTTAGATATACTTTATTAATTTTTGATAGTTTGAGTGAATGGGAGCATGGTTTTTTGTCTTATACACTAAGTTTAATTTTAAAGATAATGTTTATCCCTTTGTGATACGGCTTGAAGAATAAACACCTCACCCAATTGACATCTCAAATACTTATGAAGTCATAATTTATTAGCATATATATAACTTGTGAACCATTGAATATACTCTATAATGCTTTTTTTAAATTAAAAAATATTAATATAACTAATTTTATCTTTTTAGAAAAATAATGATTTATATTGGTTTTTTTTTTTTTTTTTTTTTTGACAATTTGAGTAAATGGGAGCATGGTTTGTTGTCTTATCCACTTGGTTCAATTCTAAGGATAATTTTTAGCTCTTTAGGATAAGGTATGAAAAGTAAACACCCCACCCCAAACCAAATGATATCTCAAATTCTTGTAAAGTCATAAATTATTAGCATATGTAACTTGTTAACCTTTGAATATACTATGTAGTGCTTTTATTAATCTTTGGCAGTTTGAGTGGTTAGGAACATGGTTTGTTATCTTATCCACTTCATATACTTTACCAATTTTGGTAGTTTGAGTGGATGGGAGCATGGTTTGTTGTCTTATCCACTTGGTTTAATTCTAAGGATAATGTTTATTCATTTATGATAAGGCTCCAAGAATAAACACATCACCCACTTGACATCTCAAACTCTTATGAAGTCATAAGTTATTACCATATATGACTTGTGAACCACTGAATATACTCTATAGTGCTTTTGTTAAATTAAAAATTATTAATATACTTAACTTTCTCTTTTTAGAAAAAAAATATTTACATTTTTGTTTTTGGTAATTTGAGTAGATAGGAGCATGGTTTGTTGTTTTATCCACTTGGTTCAATTCTAAAGATAATGTTTAGCTCTTTACGATAAGGTTCCAAAAATAAACACCCAATCCAAACCACATCTCAAACTCTTATAAAACCATAAATTCTAAAGATAATTTGAGTAGATAGGAGCATGGTTTGTTGTTTTATCCACTTGGTTCAATTCTAAAGATAATGTTTAGCTCTTTATGATAAAGCTCCAAAAATAAACACCCAACCCAAACCACATCTCAAACTCTTATAAAACCATAAATTATTAATATATATAACTTATTAACCCTTGAATATACTATATAGTGATTTTGTTAAATTGTAACTTAGGATTAAGCTCTCTTCCTCTCCAAGCTTGTCGTGGGGCTTTGCAAGGGCGAATGCACTTTGAGTACATTGTGGCTGTGAAGGGGGTTGTTCACACTCAAGGAGTTTTTTTTGTTTAGTTAGTATCTTTTATAGTTTCCTGTGTTCAAACTCTTATAAAACCATAAATTATTAATATATATAACTTATTAACCCTTGAATATACTATATAGTGATTTTGTTAAATTGTAACTTAGGATTAAGCTCTCTTCCTCTCCAAGCTTGTCGTGGGGCTTTGCAAGGGCGAATGCACTTTGAGTACATTGTGGCTGTGAAGGGGGTTGTTCACACTCAAGGAGTTTTTTTTGTTTAGTTAGTATCTTTTATAGTTTCCTGTGTTCAAAAAGTTTTTTTTTTATTTATCACAGAGATACATCTTTTTTATTATTTTGGGGCTTTGCAAGGGTGAATGCACTTTGAGTACATTATGGTTGTAAAGGGGGTTGTGCACAGTAAGAGTTTTTTTGTTTAGTTAGCATCTTTTATAGTTTCATGTGTTCAAAAAGTTTTTTTTTGTTTATCACAAAGATACATCTTTTTTATCATTTTGTAGTTCATACTCTTGTTTTTGTTAGCAGATGATGATACATTGACTTAATTATTTTGGAATCATTTTGATTGTTGATATGGACAACAATAACAGGTTTAATTAGTTTTTAGATTCCTTCTAAATTACAGTTCAATAGTTGAATACTATAGACAAGAACTACGAACATCTAAAAACAATTTTCTCTCATAAAAATGTTCAATTTTTTTCTCAGCAAAAAAATTTAATATAAATAACATTGATAAATTATAACTTATAAATTAATATAAATAACTTTGTTAAATTATAACTTATAATTAATATAATTAACTTTAACTTTTTAGAAAAATAATTACTTACAACTGTAACATTCATAGTGTGACCTTCATTAATATTGATGCTGAAAATTATAACTTATAATTAATATAAGTAATTTGAACTTTTTAGAAAAATAATATAAGTTTACATTTTCAAATATTATCCCTACACGGAAGGGTTATTGATGAGAAAGTACCGGACTAAAGGTTTCTAATTGGCTGATCATTCGTTTTTAAAGCCTTACAGAGAGATGCGTGTGTCATTTTTTGACCATTACTTTTCTCTACATGATATATATATATGGAGAGTCAGATGAACAAGTCTTCATTATCTTGATGATAAACTATATTCAATAATTTGAAAAACGTTTTCAGAAGATTTATTTTAAGATGACATTCATGTTGTAACCTTCATTAATATTGATGCTGAATGCGATAATATTAATAGCTATATTCATATCAGTTGGGCTTTTAGGGTTTTTTCATTGTTACGAGGTTTTCCAACCCAAAAAAGATGTGAATATTTACAAATGTGAACGCCACATGCAACGCTAGATTCTGATCAACCTTTAGAGAAACAAAAGAAGATCTGAACACGACTTTGATAGGGGGCGAAGCGATGATTACTTTTTTTTTTTTTTCTGTCTCGAAAACCATGGCAGTTGACAAGCGATTTGTTCTGTGAACATCCCTAAGCAATCTGACCTAATAAAACAAATTTTTAACATCAGTGGAAGATTTAAATTATTAATCCACTCAAGCAAAAGTGTGGAAGAAAGAAAGAATGAAAGCGAACAACATATATTTTCACAGAGACAAATCCAAAATACAAAATACAAAATGAGTGATGACGCACGCACGTCAAAAGTTTTTGGGTGAAAATTTGTCGATACAGAAACAAATACCCGACGGGATCATCGTCTGTCGGCAGCATTTGTCCGGCAATTGGAATATAATTAGGCGATGAGGAGATCTGCAAATGGGGTTTCCCATGTGGGATGTAGAGGGTGGAAAAGAGGGGATGATTTTAAATTTGCGATAATAATGAATGTGTAGAGACAAAAGTCGAATTTTGTGAAGGGTGAGGGTGATGGGTATTGATGGATGGATGATACGGGTCTGCCCAGAGAGCGGCAGTTGTGCGCCTCACCCGCTGACCCTAGGCCTGCCGATTCCCAATGATGTCGAGAAAAGTATTTGTTTTTAGTAAGTCTTGAGAGATAAAGAATTGACAGTCGAGTGAATAACTGCCGGCAGGGGAGCACACCTCGCTTCTTTAAAGTCGACGCTCGCGCTGCAACTTGCTGTCAATGCCTACTTTCTTGTCGACCTCCGCCCTTGCCTGGAGGCTGCACTTACTATTAAAAAAAAATGGTGTTGATTATTATTTATTGATCAGGGAGGCTTTGTCGAGTCAGAAGCTTGACCTGCAAGGCAATGGCATTCGTGGAGTTTCTGGACGTTGGGTACACTTTCTGACTACGTAGTCAGATTCAAGCTCAGAAATCCACACACGCAAACCGACTACCCTGGCCCCGGGCCGGACGATGCCTTTAAGGGAGGGTTAATCATTTACTGCCCCAGATGAAAGGCCCATCACTATACAACAACTTTAACTTCAGCCACTATTTCAGCCAGTCAACTCGTGGTTTTTTCAGGTTTAATTTCTCTAAAAACTGGTAGGAATTCATTGAAACAGAAGTTTGATGGGTAATTTTGGACAATCGAACTGCCCTACGGGTTTTTTAGAGTGTTCAATCCATATATACAGTCAAAAAACCAATTTAAATAACAGAAATCGAGATTTTACCTCCAATTTTTTCACCGGATTCCGGCACCTGAAACTCCAAAAAGTCGCACTAGAGACATCTCCCTTTTTTTCCTTTTATTTTTAAATTGGGTTAGAAATTTTCAAAAGTTAATATTTAGGGGTTTAAACCCTGTTTCATTAGGATTCTATTTTCCAAAGATATGTTATTCTGTATGGAAAAGTATAGTTTAGTTTAAGGAGGTGACGAAAAATAATGGAAATCTTAGTTATAGTTGTCAAAGTTTCAGGGTTTTGGTTGTGCTGCTTCAAGATTTTGGGTGTGCTAAGGGTTTTTGATGGGGCTGAATCTATTTCCAACGATTTAAATACTCCCACAGTGGGATTTTTTGAAAAAAACTACCATATTCTAACTAGAAATAGTAGTTCTAAAAAATTCTCAGTCTTAATAAACAACTCCTGAAAAAATTGAACATTTTGAAAATCCTGATGATAATTTCTATAAGCAAGAAGGTGCAGGAAAGTCATTGTGATTTAATCTCAGTGCTTTGCTTAGAACAATCTCATCTCTGTTAAAAAAATCTTATTAGAAATTGAGAAAATGATTAAAAATAGTCTAACGAATTTAAGTTGTTTATATGTGTTTTTGAGTGTATTAATGGATTACTATGAAAAAACCCTTGGGACACTAGATTTTTGAATATTCCAAATAATTTTGACCAAATTTGGAAAAGTTGCCCCCAAAAGAGAAAAAACTTACAACTACCACAAAGTACTCTAACTTATAACTTATAGACTAAATCTTTGAAACAGACTTTGACTTATACTGTTTCTTTCTGAAATATTTTGGTCTTATTTTGAGTAGCTGGAGACCCTGTGTTAATCTATTGTTTGGGTTTTTTAACTTTCTAGAACTTTGATAGCGATATTGTAATGCCTTATGCATTCAAAAACGTATTTTAAATAACAAAAAATCATATTTGTTATCGATATTATTTTGCTGGATTCCAGTAAAAGAGTCTATTGTTTTATTAATTAGACTAAGCCCTAATAAAATCTTAATTTTAATGTATTACATCTATATTATCAAAGAAAAAAATTATAATAATAAATGCAATATGAAAGGCTTATATTTAAGAATACAATTTAAACATTGAAACATTAATATTTGTGGTAATTTTTTTTAAAAAAGCTAATAAATTGTGGTAGATTATTTGTTCTATGTTTTTGAAACTTTCCTGCTATATTTTTAGGTAAGATTTGTCCTAAATCTTGCAACCTGCAAATATTTATTTGATTCACAAATTTGAAGTGTAAATTCTCAACAATCTGAATACTCAATAAATACATTATGCATTCAAGGTCTTATTCATTCAACAATCTGACAAATAATAGTGAATTTCACTAAATTCAGAAAAAAGATTCCTCCACAAGGCTGCACCCAATTTCATTGATTCAAAATATTTATTTTAACATTTTTCAAAATGTTCATGATCTCTAGAATCTAATAAAACTTTTTAAATTATTCTAACATTTTTTATTTGTTTGAATTCCAATAAAGAGAAACCGAAGTTGGATGATTTACCTCATCGTTAAAAAGCTCTGTTGCTTAAATGCCCACTCATATAATCCGGTGGATTGGTGGTATTAGGTATGCCTTAACAACTTGCTTGCTCCTTTTGTCGAGGTCGCTCGGTTTATCTCTGGCACCTCTCCCCTGCAACCGAGTTAATATTCAGCCTGCAGTCTGAAAACCTGTCATTGTGGGCTTGTGCAGCCTGCCGCTTTTACCAGCGGTACATATAATTGCCAGCACTGGCGTTGTTTTTGTTTTTGTTCTGGCTCAAAAATGGTGCCTTTCCTGTGCGGCTCTGAATGCGATATCATAATGAATTTGGATAGCTCATGCGCTTCGTCCACAATATTGAATTCCAGCCACAATTCCATCAGCTCCTGCAGCACTTTCAGTTATGAATCCACCAGGAATGGAGGATTCACACCTGTGCCTGCAGCCACAACAGCATCCATGAACAGTGGCTGCAATTATGTGAACAAGAAGCCTCACAAGGCCCACGACGCGGCCTGGGAGGCAATCTCGACTGTGAGATGCAAGGAAGGCAGCGTGGGATTGAAGCATTTCAAGTTAGTGCGCAGGCTGGGAAGTGGTGATATTGGGAATGTGTTCCTCTGTCAATTGAGAGGATTTGGGAACCATTTGTATGCTATGAAGGTGGTGAACAAACAGGTTTTGAGTTACAGGAATAAGCTGCACAGAGCAGAGATAGAGAAACAGATCTTGTCCATGCTTGATCACCCCTTCCTTCCTACACTTTATGCTCATTTTGATGCCTCACAGTATTCTTTTATAGTAATGGAATATTGCCCAGGAGGTGACTTGCATTCTCTGCGCCATAAACAACCAGGAAGACGATTCAGTCTGAGATCTGCAAGGTAATTGGTGTATGGAATGGATATTTCTTTATTTCTCTCCTCTATTAATATCTTGAAAATCATCTGGATAAAAAATACTGAACTTAAAATGTAATCTTAGCAAGTTCTGTATGTAGATTTTCAGAGTTGGAAATCATGTTAATCTTTCTTCTACAAACAACTGTGTATCAACCAATATTTCTGGTGAATTTCTGTATGTTGAGTATGCAGATTTTCAGAGTTGGAAATCATGTTAGTCAATCATTCAATCATGTTAGTCAATCATTCTTCTACAAACCACTGTGCATCATTTATGAAACAACCAACATTTCCAGTGAATTTCTATATTAATTCCTGAGTTCTACTGTTAGTATCAAGATTTTTTCCTTGCTCATGAATTTGGGTGTTACTGCTTTGGGTTTTTGTCTTGCGTTTTTATGTTTGTATTGATGCTTCTGGAGCAAACTATGCCATATAAATGTAACTAGTGCAAGCTCCACTCATCAGGGGACAAATGATGAGTGAAGCCTCTACTCAAAATGTGGGTGACTGCAAGCTCTACTCATTATTAGGGGACAAATGATGAGTGAAGCCTTCACTCAAAATGTGGGGAGTTTCATGGGTATTCCACATTTTATGTTTTAAAGAATCATCAATAATTCTAATTTTGGAAGTCTTCAGTTTTGCTATTTTCCATGTTATTCATGAATTTGGTTGTATTTTGTCTAGTTTGGTTTAATGAAATTAAACCAGAAACAATTTTGTTCTTACATGTCTGTGGATGTTTTCATCTTTAGCTACTCAATTTAAACAAAATATACTATTTTATGTTATTATCATGCCATTGATTCTATAAATGTTTCAAAAAGAAATAAAAATCTCCTAGTCTTTGTGGAAGTTTACCTCCAAACCTTCACATCATTCTTCTTCTCTGAACTGGAATTATCATGAACTATTCAATGTCATTAGTTCATTGTCTTGATGCTTCTCTCTTAGGAAATTAGTTTACTTTCTGCTCTGTTTACTTTGGCATTCATTCATTTTTTAACAAACAATGAGATATATAAAGAATGAAAACTGATACTTTTTGCTCTGTTTACTTTGGTATTCATTCATTTTTTAACAAATAATGAGATATATAAAGAATGAAAACTGAAAGGATTTTCATATAAGATTTCAGGATGAAACTGTGTATAGGGTTATGTTTTTTTCAATATTTTGAGTGGACACTTCAATCATCATTAAAGACTAAAAACTATTAAATGATAATATGCTAGAGTGTTAGTGCACTTGAAATAGATAACAAATAAATTAACAAACAATGAGATATATAAAGAATGAAAACTGAAAGGATTTTCATATAAGATTTCAGGATGAATCTATGTGTAGAGTTATGTTTTTTTCAATATTTTGAGTGGACACTTTAATCATCATTAAAAAAACTAAAAATTATTAAATGATAATATGCTAGAGTGTTAGTGCACTTGAAATAGATAACAAATAAATTAGTGACTAAAATTTTTCTAATGAAATATGTAAAAAATGAAAATCTAAAAAATTTCCATAAAAGATTTCAAAATAAAACTGTGTACAGAGTTATGTTTTTGTTCTTCACTCATCATTAAGCACCAAAAACTATTAAATGATAACATGCCAGTGTTAGTGCACCTGAAATAGATAAGAAATTAATTAGTGGCTAAATTTTTTCTAAATTTTTTGTTGGATTATTATGATACAGGTTCTATGTAGCAGAGGTGCTTCTGGCATTGGAGTACCTACACATGATGGGGGTGATATACAGAGATTTGAAGCCTGAGAACGTGCTAGTGAGGGCAGACGGTCATATAATGCTCTCAGACTTCGACCTCTGCCTCAGATGTGATGTCGTCCCCACTCTACAAAGGCCCAAAATCGTTACACAGCCCGAGAAAGGTCACAGACACGCTCAATCGCCTACTCATTACCACTCATGCATACCCATCGTACCGCGGTCCTGGAACTTCTTGAACAGGAAGCAAAAGGCCAAGAAGAAGAACCTGGGCAGTGAGAAATTGAAATTAGCCCAACCAGAGCTTGTGGCGGAGCCATCGGAGATTCGATCCAGGTCTTTTGTGGGCACTCACGAGTACTTGGCTCCCGAGGTGACCTCGGGAGAAGGGCATGGCAGTGCAGTGGATTGGTGGACTCTGGGGGTGTTTCTCTTCGAGCTGCTCTACGGAAAAACGCCATTCAAGGGCACCAATAACGAGACCACGCTTCTCAACATCATCTCAGAGCCCTTGAAGTTCCCTAACAATCCAACCAGGGATCTGGAAGCCTGGGACACGGCCAAGGATCTAATGCACAAGCTGCTCACAAAGGATCCACGCACTCGGCTGGGATCGACCAGAGGATCTGCAGACATCAAAGCCCATCCTTTCTTTAAAGGAATCAACTGGCCCCTCATACGTTCGACTGTTCCCCCAGAGATTCCAGGCCTGAGGAGAACAAGGACCAGCTATGAGAGGATCAAAAAGCCAGTGCAGCCACTCCCTGCCTATTTTGATTATTTCTAGGGGCGTTTTCTACCAACGTCACAATTTCGCTTGGGAAAGTGAAAATTTTTCAAAAAAATTCAATCTTGGAAGTGTGGGTAATGAAAAAATTTCAAAAAAATCCAATCTTGGAAATGTGGGCAATGAAAAATTTTCAAAAAAATCCAATCTTGAAAGTGTTTGAATTTTTTTGAACACCCAAAATCCTCAAACTTGACAATTTCCATTGTTTTTAAAGCAAAATTGTGACCACTCCTGCAATCCTAGCACTCTAAAAAATGATTGCATTTACAGCCAATTAGCAATGATGAAGAAAAGCCATACGGATATAACAACTTCAACAAGTCCTTTTTATTGCCATCGCCAGGGCTGTCGGTGCAACTGATTAGACAAAACAAGGAAGCAAGCTGCAACGAAGGACTGCAGAAACTTCCATGAAAGAGACTGAGATTTTGGAATATTGCAACCCTGTACTGTACAACTCAAGTACACTCTAGCGTCCAACTCCTTGTTGATTTTATAAATCAACTTTGAATACATAAAATACAGACTTCTGGTAGATCCGAGATCTCTGCTACAGACAGACGCGCATTGTAATATATTAGAAAAAATATATCACCAAACAATTCGATTTTTCTGGACATGGTAGCTGGCAAGGCTTTTCAAATTTATGCCCTGCATGTTGATTTACATATTCACTGAGGCTTCTGTAAAATGTATGTTTTCTCCAAGCTGGAGATCTTATATCTCCATGTTTGAGTTCAGAGTTAAGCGTGACTTCCATGACAGGTCCAGTTTATTTTTCCAAGGTTAAAATCTATCTAACGATTTTTTTTTGGAGTTTTTAGTTTCTGCAGTCACTCGACTCCATGGATGGTCTCTGATGATTTCTTAAGGTTTCGAATAAATCGAGCAGATCACGAATTTCTTAAATTGGTAAAACTGAGACTTTCTCGCTTCAGTATCCCTCTGGGAGGGGATTCTTTATATTACTCATGGAAGCAGAATTTATGGATTTTAATCTGTACATCTCTCAGCGGATAAATGTCATGGAGCTTGCCCTAAGGGTTTATCAGAGATTTATGTTATATTATTTTCATTGTCTCCAGAGGCGTTGTTCAACCTAATTTGCCCAGAGGGTTTATCAGAGATTTATGTTATATTATATTCATTGTGTACAAAGGCGTTATTCTTAATTGGTAATTTTTTTATTCTTATCTTAATAATCAACCAGTTGAGAGTGTAAATTTGAACTATTAAATGTAGTTTATCATCAAGATAATGATGATGAACTATATTCAGTATTTCAAAGGCGTACAAAGTTTTTTTCATGTGATTTCTCAGAAAATTATTTTAAATCATTATTAAGTGTTTAGAATTATTAAGTGTATTTCATCATCAGAAAAATGAAAAATGATGAACTACACTTCCTAGTTCCAAACAAAATAAATTTTCTGGAAAATTATATGAGAAAATTTTTGGACCGACGTGTTTCAAACTATTAAATGTAGTTCATCATCAGGGTAATGATGATGAACTATATTGAGTAGTTCAAACGCGTACAAATTTTTTTTCATGTGATTTCCCAGAAAATTTATTTTAAATCATTATTAAGTGTTTAGAATTACTAAGTGTATTTCATCATCAGAAAAATGATGAACTACACTTCCTAATTCCAAACAAGTAGATTTCATATTTTTCTATATGATTTCCTCAAAAATTTATAAATAATTTATAAATAATACAATATAGATCACATAAATTTCCACTCTCAAATAATTAAGCCCATTAAAATTTATCTTTAATTTTAAATAAATTTATTTAATAAAAAAATAAAAGTCTAAGAGATATTATACAACTCAATTTCTTTTTACCCTAAAAATAAATTTAGAACTCAATCTGATCTAGATTAATTAATTATCTTATATTTATTCTTAATCTTACATTGAACCTTACGTACAGCATTGCACATATAGAGCATTGCATATGAGTTGGCTAATTTTTTTAATTAAAAGTACATAGTATCACAAATAATTTTGAGAAGTGTCGCAGTCTGACTTATGGGTTTAGGAAAGGTTGCTGTTCTATTTTTTTATTGAATTATTACGTAATATTTAATCTTACATTGAGCATTGCATATGAGTTGGCTAAATCTTTTTATAAAAGTACAATACTATCACAAATAATTTTCAGAAGTGTCACAGTTTGACTTGACTCGTGCTTTTTGGAAAGCTAGATGTTATATTTTTTATCGATTTATTACGTTGGTTAATTAAAAAAATATTTTTTTAAAGTTTCATTATCGTTAAATAGGTAAGTTTACACTTTGGTTTTAAAAATGATATTTGTATGGAAATTAGTACCAGTGTTAAATTTTGTAAGTTATTATTTATAATTTATATACCAATTATTATAATTTTATATATAATTATTATATAAGTTTATTGTTAAAAATGAAAATTTTACTGGGTTTTAATCTAGTTTTAAGTATATTATTTGTGTTAACTTTGAGCTGACAATAGAAATTACAAATTAATATTCAAAATTATTATTTCACATTAGAGTTAATATAATGGTTTAATTTGGAATTTAGAATAGATTCGAAAGTAAAAACTTACAGTTTAGTTTAAAAAATTATCAATTAGATTAAACTTAATATAATTTTTAATTTGAGAGTAAAAATTTATCAGATTAATAATTTTATTGAACTTGTAGAAATTCCATTTTTATTGATGATTGGTAACTAACCTAAATTGAAACACTTAATCTAAGGGGTAAAGAGGTAAACCTATAACCTTTCCAACTTGAGAAAGAGATGTCATATTAGGATCATAGTTTGACTTTAATTACTGCTATTTATATGAGATCTAATACCACTATTAACTCTGAGGCTTGAGAAAGCTTTGAGAACAATTTTTTGCTAAAAAAAATTGTGAATAAAAACATAAATTTGATTACTATTTTGCTTGGTTTTTAACAAAGAAAAATGTTATTTCTACAAACTTTTTAACTTATATTAATTATCTTAAAGTGCATATTGGTCAATTCAATTGCACTGGTATTCAGGTACATTTAATCTTATTAATCTAGGTTTGTAAGCTTGTAAAGTGTAATGCAAAATATATGACACGATTTGACTTCTATTATATCTAATAAAAATGAACATTAAAATAAATTCTAAGTTATGGAAAGAAATTGACAACTATATAAATAAAAATGAACATTAAAATAAATTCTAAGTTATGGAAAGAAATTGACAACTATATAACTCAATATAGTCTTGGCCCTAAAACACTTGTAGATTGTCACAACAACTTGTTTTTAAAGATTTAAATTATAATTGTTTGTAGTTTTAAAGATTTAATTTCTATTCAATTAGAAAACCGTGTGATTATCCTTCAATATATTGACACACATAAGCAATTAAATCATAATGTTAAATCAAAGTAAATCACTTTACAAGAAATAAACCTAAGCAGTTTCTTTGAATACATTATCATTTGACTACAAAAATATTATAAAAACTATGTGAACTATAATTAATGAAAAAATTAAGTAAACTCAATGCTATGTTATGAAAAGAACTACAATATGCTATGAAAATAAACAAACTCATTTAAACAATAAGAAACGTGTGTCTTGGCACAAGGGGCCGTTTTGGTTGGGTCGTATGCATTGAAGTTACTCAGAACGTGATTATTAATTCAAATCACAAACACATTTAGACATAGGAATGGTGTAACTCTATTGGATTGAAAACAATATTAAAAGCAGAGACTTCATACAATTAATCTTAAATTTTATCTGGTTGTCTCTTATGAGAAAAACTACAATATTTATAGAATTTTAAATTAACAATAACTTTAAAAATCCTCTTGGTATAATTCAGAAGGAGATAAAAATGATTTAGAATTTTGATAGTATAGAATAAGGTATGAGACTCAGAGTTTTGTTGTGTAATATCTTAGAGATCCTGTTGAGATTCAACAAGATGATGAGCTTAGTGAAAAGAGTCACCTTCACTAAGTGGGCCCGCAAGCTATTTTTGGCGCAATTCTATTTTTAGACTATATCTATTTTTAGACATGATGATCATATTTCAGAAGTTGCAGGATGCTATTTATGGATGGTTGGTCAAGTTGGAAAAATAGATGAAATTTTATTTTTAGAATATTGGGCGAAGTCTATTTATAGATTGTCAATCTAAAAATAGATGCATGTCGATTATTATTAGCTTTGAATAATAATCGGACTCTAAACAACAACTTATTCTCTTGACTATGAGTTGATACCTGAGATGTGGCACATCGGGTGACCTTGAAGGAATTACGCAATTCCACCAAGGGTTCTTAGACTAATGCATGGAGGACTCAGTTAGAACTAAAGTGGCAGAGTTATGACATAGTTGGAAGAAGTAGTTATGGAGTTGTATTCAGTTTAACTCAGTTAGACTCAGTTGAGCTAGTTGTATCTAGTCTAACTGATTAATACACTAGTGAGAGTGGAGTGAATTATTTATTTAATTAATTCACAAATAATAACTCATTAATCAACTGAAAAATACATGAGTTAAATACAATGCATAGTAGTTTCAGTGGAGACCAGTGGAGAGATAGGTGAAAGGGCAAGATAGACTATCTATTGTGACTATAGTGATGCATTGATTGCATCATACATTCAGTGGAGATGCCAATGAGGATTGTGCATTCAAGGATGGAGTAATTCGAATTCATTCAGAGCTATTCTTCATCAAAGATTTCACAGTGGACGCAGGCTAGCAGGAGGTAGAGATCGGTGCATGGATTTGCAAGATTGGTCCTGATTAGTGTATGACGATTGTACTATACTGAGCGATTGTGATAAGATTTGTATGCTTGTATGAGATTTTCATATGATCTCCATGTTACATAATATATAGTTGGGGTTTTTAGCTTCAGGATTTCCCGGTTAAAAACTGTGTTATGTGCGATTAAATATTTTTGTTTATGCTTCACATGTGTGTGCAATTAATTTTCCACAAAAGATTAACAAGTGGAATAGATTCAGTATCTTGCATAAAGTTAAATAGTGTGAGATCAGGTGGATCTTGGACATATGTATGCTTAGTGCATACAATTTCTACAAATCCAAATGTTGACTAATGTAAGCATGAATCAAATCACATTCTCAATTCTTTGTGCTTGGTCCTTTGCCACAATACTATGATGCCTACTATTATTTCTTGTCATAAATCCACACACTACAAGGAAAATAATTTAGTGAATGTTTTTGAGGAACCCCCATAAAATACCTCAGACATCCGTTTCAAAGCAGAGTGTCACGAGAGGTCAAGGCGAGGTTTTTACGGATTTTTTTCGTCCGGTGCGCTTTATCATCCTAAACCACACCGCGTTCAACAAGAGAAAGCACCTGCACACAAAATATTAGCACATCAGACACCGTGCGCTCCGTACACACCCTATGCCTTATTATCGTAGCGCACCTAAGTGTTTTTACAACTCTTTCCACACCTAAGTGTCTTCATAAACAATTACACAACAAACCACCCTGCAATGTTAATCAACCCACCTGTGCCCATAAAACCCCGCGCACCAGAACAGGGTTAAATAAAAAAAAAAAATTACGGCCAAAAAACCGCATTTTTCACTTTTTTCAGTGCTACAGAGCTCTCAAGAACCAGTGCAATTTATCCTTGTTTGAGCTGCCTTGACATCGGTGCTCCCATTGCACTCATTGCATGCACTGCTGTTGTGCATTTCCCACCAATCTCCAGCTTGAATTTTGAAAAATGGTGGACAAATTTTCTTCTTTTGCAAATTCTACAACCAATATGCCTCCTCGACGGCCAAATGTATAGGTATTTTTCTTGTTTTTCCATAATTAAGCCTTTTAGCGGATTAGAATTTCAAATAAACTTAAAATTAACCATTTAAAAGAAAATTGTTGCAAAGGATGCACTTCGAGACATTCGGCCAAGATCCTGGGCGTTGCTTCTTGTAAATCTCATGTGTCGCATCAGACCTGTGCCACGGTAACCGCACCGGTTCCAGGCGGTAACAAAGGCGCACTGTTATTTTTATTTTTTAAGAAAGTGTACATGGTCAACAGTGACCGCATCGTTGACTATGTGGAATAGTGCAACACGGCATCGATTTCAATATATGCTTGTATGGGTATTTTTGTCGCACACCACATTCGCATTTGGGATTGTGTGGTCAATGGTGCAACTTTGTAAAGATTACACCGCTGGGATCATGTTATGATGTCAGAGGTCTGGCAGGCTGGCCCAACCATACGCCCGGGGTGCATAGTTTGGGGCCGCCGCACGCACTCCCGATATCGTACATACCAACGATGCTCTACAAATTTTTAGGTGCACCGCCGCCGGTGTGTTGAATATCATCTAGTGCACCGCCGCTGGTGCACGATAAAAAAAAGACACACCGGAACCGGTGCATGCTTGTTTTTTGTGGCACACTGACTGTTTTGTTTTTTTTTTTTTTCCAAAAAAAATTATATATGTATATTCCTAAATACATGTCTCATTTAATAAAAAAATTGTGTTTAATATGTCAATCATTCAGAGATGTGAAAGGAGAGAAGAGGGGGAACAACAACAACAACAGGTGGAGTAGTATAACATGGTTCGCCTGTTGGAGGCACGAGAGAGGGAGAGAGATGCGTACCCTTGCCCTATTACAGCAGCTACACGGGGGCTCCTAAGGCAGGTAGGCCTCCTCAAGTTCTATGAGGAGGTTACTTCCCTAAAGGGCCATGGTTTGTTTTTGGGACATCTTATCTCACAGTGGAATGCCTCAATGATCTTTTCTAGGTTGGTCCCAACTGGGCAGTACACACCCAATCGAGGAGGACATACATTTCATTACAGGGCTATCGAGGAGAGGGTGTGATTTTCCCTCTGCTCCCGTAGGTTCTAGTTGGCTATGCAAGAAGGGGAGGCCGGTTGTGTAATTTATATACATTAGTAAATATATCGTCTCCTTCTATATTTTTAGGTTCCTGAGGTCGGGCCATTTATTGGTGCATTTGGTAGTGAGGAGGTGAGGTGCCTCTCACTTTTGATTTCGACCATTTCACACAACACTGACGCAGCAACGCATTATTGTCGCTTCATATTATGTTAATGTTTTAATACATACCACAATTCTCCTATCAGTCCCTCAGAAGTACCGCATCTTCACATGCCCCACATTACATTCTCTCCACATAATCATTGGGGATCTCTTGCAATAAACAAAATGCATTGGAAGAATAGTTATTTCCATTAAGAATTTATCTAATTCTAATTCTCAAGAATAAACAAAATTCTAATTCTAATCGTGCATATTTCCTGAACCAATAAACAAAATTCGACTCTCAATTTCTATGGTTTGGAGTTCACTAAATTTTGGTGTACACACCTAAAAGTAATTTCTGAGCCTTAACCGCAAACTAAGCCAATGCGTCGATAATTGCATCGATGCATTTTAGTTATTAAGATCAATGCTGTTATCAATGGACGCATCTATATGTGTTCATTAAGTGATGCAATCGCACGAATAACCGCAAATAAAAAAGTTTAACTCTATTTTCTTTCTTATGAAAAAAGAGGTAAATTGAAAAATGGGAAATATTTTCAAAAATCTAATTTCATAAAAAATTCTTTAAATACTAAACACTTTTCATTATTTCACTTTTTTTGAAAACATTTTCCGCCAGAGATTTGAAGGAGACATACTTGGAGCAAGAGAGCACAAGAGCACTGTGAAGCAGCGAAATATGTTCGAACATTCAAACAATCAGAATTCCAAACCTCTAGTGATTCAAACCCTGTAGCATATAATTTCAAACGATCTCGTGATTAAATTTGATTATTTATTTTACTTTTTTCTGCAGTTTTTTTTTTAAGTAAGAAAAAAAATCAATTTTTTTTTTTCATTTTCAGATAGAAGAAAAAGAAAAAAAAAAAAAAACCCATTTTTACCCTAAACCCTTCATTCTTTTTGTTTCTGCCCTTTCTTCTCCCTGTTTCTGTGATTTCAGAATTAGGGCTTTTCATTTTAGATTGACATCGAACCCATGGGATGACTTGCAAGTACCACCATATGGGTGCTCTCTAGGTTACTCAGGGATCACCATATGGTGGTACCTTGTTTGCACAGGGTGTTTATGCTACAAAAATTAACACTCGACAATTTTTATTATTTTATCATGGTTGACCGATGCGGTGATTGACACGTAACACACCGGTGCTCCTTGTTGACATAGAGCACCATACGGTCTATTATACTGTTTGTGCGGTGCGTTTGGAAGACAGCCACGCACCAGCAGCGGTGCGTACACCATGAATGGCGCATCGGTGTCTTGAGATTTTTTTTTATTTGAAAAGTTGACAATTTATTTATAGATATATTAATGAATGATATGGTATAGGTTTGAGATTGATAAAGAAATGATTAACAAGAGATCAAGTAACAAAAATACTGATAACACATCAAGAAAAGCAAAAAAGGCAAGTTATTTGTAAATTTTTTACAAAAAATATTATTTTTGAACTATATGTAAGTTTAACTAATATGTATTGTTTACTGTGTATCATGCAAAGCCACAAAATGACGAAGCTCGATAAGATTATTTCTGATCTAGGACCAGAAGAGTGTAAAAGCTTGATGGAAAAATTGCAAAAGGATGAATCAGGTGAATGAAAAAATACTATCGATCCAATATGAGTTTCTTTTTTTAATTTTCATTAATAATATACTTAAAATTATTAGATAACATGTGTCAAACAATCTATTAATTCACATATGTTTAATGTTCTACAGGGACCAACAACTCAGAAAAGGAATGTTGTTCTAAGAAAAGAAAAAAAATAAAACATGCAAATGAAAATGAATTGCTCCTTAGCTCATCTGGAGTGGTGCTGGAGGTTAACGAAAGGGGGAAAAACTTTTACAAAAGTTTGAGGGATCTAGTGGAATGAATGTATAGACATTATTTCCACTTACAATACAAAAACCAATCCAATGATTCCAAGAACCAAATTTTATGTAAACTACAGGAAGAGTTTCTAGAGAATTGGTCAATGAGACATGTCAGACTTTTAATAGCAAAAATGTACAACAACAAAAAAGAAGGAATGAAAAAGTAATATTCCTTTAAATGTTTGTCTAGAATTATTTATAAATATCACTTTTGTTATATTTACTTTTCATATATCAATATAAAAATTAAATAGTTTATTGTCATGTTACATTTTCAGGAAGATTATGAAAATATCAAAATATGAATGAGCTGATATCAGAAATATGCCAGTAGGAATGTCCAAAAAGGTGTACAAGGAGATGGTCAAAGAAATGGAAAAAATTGCATCATAGGAGGAGCCATCTCAACAACAACGTGCTTCAAATGTAATATGTAATCATTGAATTTTTCGATCATTAGGTACAATAAATAAACAATTTAGCATTAAATATTAATTTTCAAGTATTTTATTGTAGAAAAGAAAATAAAATGGAACCCATTCAACACATAAAATAGGACGACAAGGAAGAAAAGGGTTGATATCTAAGTTTGTGAGTAATTGTTACTTCCTTATAACAACTTAACTAGATTTCATTTTTGTATTTTTTAAAGTTGTTTTACAAAAATCATCATTGAATGTCTTCAAACAGGTGCTAACATACAAAGAAGAACCATCAGACGAATTGATTGAAATTGGGTTAAATATGGGTTGTGAGGATATGTTGGCATATCAGAAATTAATTGTGGAATTTGTAAACATCTATCGATCTTGTTTTACTTAGCTCCATCTATAATTAATAGAACAAACAAATCTTTTATATTAAATATATGATTTGTTATGGGGTATAAAACTTGCAGGAAACAAAGTATGGAACTGCGCCAACAGATGAAGTTTTGAAAAATGGCATGGTAAATGGTTTTGAAAGAATGTGTATAGTTTATGAGTCAATTGTTGCTATGGTACGTCATTTATTTTCGATTTACATTGATGTAATATATTATTTAATATTTCAATTTTCATTATTCTCACTAATGTATATACACTCATTACAATTTATTTTTATGTTTGTAGATGGAAAGTGAAGAAGAAGAAAACAATCAACACCGTGAACAAAACATTCCTGAAAATAACCCCAAGTCATGGAAGTAGCTCTAGCAGTGACAACAGTTCAAGTGAAGAATGATGATACTATGTTTGGATATCAAAGCAAGGCGTTGTGTTTTTTGAAATATTTGTTTGTGAAATCAGACATTTTGCTTAATGTAATGGACATAGTGCCCCAAGTGAAATACAAAGGGATACTAATATCTCTCCCATTTTGTATGACAAAGACTGTTTTATTCATATATATATATATATATATATATATATATATATATATATATATAAAATAAAATATGTTTTAATTTATTCTATTGTGTTCTCCATTATCGTTCTCAAATGCACTAATAAAAAATTAATTCATATCAATATTGTTATAAGATATATATGTGTTGACTTTTGATGAATAATGACTTTTAAAAAATCACAATAATTATGATATGATATAACAAATTAATCCAAACATCACATTCAAATGCATTAATAAAAAATTAATTAATATGAATATTTTTATAAGATGTGTTGACTTTTGATGAATAATGAATTTAGAAAAATCACAATAATTGCATTGTCACAGGTCGATGTTTCTAAAAAATACAAAATGAATATCAATGTGTGTCAGTTACTATACAATGGTGCATTTGTATGTTGCAGTGCACCGGTGCATTTCTACGACCTATGGGCACCACACAAATACCAAAACCAATTAAAAATCTTGGTGCGTTTGTGCGATATTGTGCAGTGGTGCTTTTATGTGAGACTACGCACTGGTGCATTTGTATGACATATGGGCATCGCACAAATACCAATACTAATTATAAATATTGGTGTGTTTTTCTGATACGATGCATCGATGCGTTTCTATAAGTCTACGTATTGGTGCATTGAGACGACCTATGGACATTGTAAAAATCCCAAGACCAATTAGAACGGCCCTGTGCATTATATCACCAACACTGCACCTGGTGCGGTTTTATACCTTGATGGCCTGGTGTAGGAACCTTCGACCACCCTGGGGCCACCGACTAGATGACACACACCGGTGCATTGAAACCTTAGTAGTGCACCGATGAAAAAAACATCCGTAATAACCTCCGGCAGCCCAGTTTTTTTAGTTGTGTTGAATTTCCGTTAAAAGCTCCGCCAAAACCTCTGTAACCATAAACAAATGTTGTAGCAAATGTTTTTTTGACAATTTTGGCTAATTTTATAACACTAAAAACCTCCTTTATAACCTCCTCTAGAGGGTCTTTTCCTTATAGTGACACTACTCTACCATGATGCCTTGAAAACCTCCGATACACTCTGTCTTCCCTTGCCTTGTTAACTAAGGCATTGACTGAGTTGTAGGGATGACACTCTCCATACACTCTGTCTTCCCTTGCCTTGTTGACTAAGGCATTGACTGAGTTGTAGGGATGGAACTACTTCCTACTAGATGCACCTAATAGTTATATAACCATCTTGATATATTTTACCATGTTCTCCATTCTTTAATTTTTCTTAGTTGTTCCTCAAAGTATGCCAACCTACAATTTTGCTATGAAACTAAGAACCACTACAAATTATTTCAAAATTTGCAACTTTTACACTTTAACTTGCTTTTACAAAGAAAACATATAAAATAATAGGAAAATAGACACATTACCTTTGAAAATACTTTTTTGTAACGTATGTAGCTATGATAACATTTATATGTATGAATGATCGAAAAAATATGAAAAAAGATGGTTATGATGGCTTCCTAAAAAGGTAAAATGGTCAAGTCAACGAAGTGACAAAAAAGCTAATTCTTTGACCTCATTAGTGCATAAACTTAAATGCTTGAAATTGTTGAAATTTTGGCACTCAAAACTTATATTTATATTGGGATTTTAATTTACTATTAAAAAAGTAATTTATAGTTAATTTTGTTTTAATTTATATTCTTCATTTTTTGAAATTTTTAATGAACATTTAATAAGTCAATTTTTTAATAGTTGCTTTACAGTATGTTATTAAAAATTCTAGGAATTTCCAATCTCTCTCATGTTAGGGAACTCCATTTTTTTTCCAAATTAAATATTTATTTGCAAGAAAACAAATGCTATGACAATTATACAAATTCTATAACATATCTTTTTTTTCTCCATCAATTTGATATTGCAGTTAGATATTTGCAAACTCTATAACATTTTTTTTTCTCCATCAATTTGATATTGTAGTTAGATGTTTGCATCTTAATGTTATTGAAGTCAAAAATTTGCATGTTAATGTTGATAGATATGTTGTTGAAAATTAAATTAACCAATATGTGCCATCAAACTTATCATCTATGTCATGTAAGTATGAGACTATCCTAGTTGTCGATTCCACTAATCACAAAAAGAAGTCCAAGAATTTTTCAAAATTATCTCATTATTAGGTATTAATTCATAATAAAAGAGGAAAATCACAATCATTAGATTATGATTCTCAAACTTCTGTGGTTGTCATTAATTGCAGAATCCATATTTTCCACAATATCATAAAACATTGGTCGAAGTTTCGAATCCCAACAGGGATCCATCTTCAGGACATGAAGCAATACATACAATTGTTGTTTTACCAATGACTGTATCAAACATTTATTGGCATGCATGGAAAAATGTTGGAAACCATGTTAACAACATTGCAAAAGTATAGAAAATTCAAGGTGAAATTAGATGTGAGTAATGAATTTGTTTTTTGGGCCACTATTTATAGGCAACATTATAATGATAAAATTACATAACGTGTTAGAGCTATGGTGCATGAGTATTGGGTGTAAAATTCACTTGTTGCCCAATGTAAGAGATGTGGTATGGCAACACATGTAGAAATTATACAACATGCATGTATATCTTGGATTCACCCGATCTGACAATGTACTAAATTTAAATACTGAATCTCTTTTACAAATATTTTGCAGAATTAAAAACACAATCGCTAATCATATGAACATGAAGAAGAATCAAATAAACCACAACACAGATAATTTCCTGGAGAAAGCTTACAGTTAAAAACCCCACTATCTTCTATTGTGTATTAAGCATGGATCATGAAACAATTACATACAAAACTCTTTTCACAAGAGCCCTCCAATACTCAGCTAATTGTCTCACACTGTCATGAACAAAACTGACCAACACATAGCCAATTATCAACCTCTAGACAACTTTCCTTTCTTGCACAATCCCTGATGAATGCAATCCATAAAAGATAGGAATTTTAGCCTTCCTTGAATGTGCAAGTATCATGGGCACTCCAATGGGTGTTTGGTTGCATGTGTGCAAGCCAATAATCCTATAACTGATAGTCAACTTCCTTTTCACCTAGAACTCAACTGGATCTCCACTGGATTTGACATGCATGTAGCTAATAATAGTAAATCCTCAGTTGCATGTGAGATCAGTGATTGTGAATTAATTAATATTTAATTCACTTGATCTCTCACTAGTATATCTTCAGATACAACTAGCGCAACTGATTTTAACTCATTTAACTGAGTTAAACTGATTACAACTCGCATTAACTAATGCACCACTGCACTTCGAACTCTGATACAACTAGAATTACTCTGCATGCCTCACCAAATACCTCTAACTTGAAATCCTTTAGCTACTGAGTTTATCATTCTCAGTTAACTATTTCAAGTCATCATTGAGAATAGATTACAATTTATTGTCCATCTTAATTAAGGGATAACCAAAATAGACACACACCCAAAAATAACATTATGGGCCCCACCCTAGTTTGGGAGCTTAATGCAACTAGGCGTGGGTGCTGAAATTTTCTTGTTGAATCTTAACACTCCCTCTCAACAAGAAATGGATTATCCTTCACCCTGATCTTGTCTCTATGGTATTTGAATTTTCTCCTAGTGAGCGCCTTCATTAGAATATCTGCATCCTGATCTTCCGTGGGAATGCACTGAAGCAACATTATCCTTCTTTGCACATAATCTCTGGGATGATGGTGCCAGATATATATATGCTTGGACCTATCATGAAAGATAGTATTAATCAAGAGTTTAATGCAACTCTGATTATCACAATGCATCACTATCGGATCCATCTGAGAACCAAACAAACCAACCAATATTTTTCTCATCGAGATAGCCCCACATGCAATTTGACTTGTTGCCATGTATTCCGCCGAACTGAGTGCCACAAATCATTGTTTCTTGCCGTAGCAGGAAATTGTTGTCGATCCTATGCTAAAGATCCCTCCTGATGTGATCTTTCTTTCTGATGGACTACCCGCCCAATCTGCATCCGTGAAGCCTTGAAGCTTCACTTCCTCTGTTCGTCTGTACCATAGACCATACTCTAATGTCCCCCTCAAGTATCTCAGGACACCACCTTCCAAAAGAGCTTGGTAGGCTTAACCATAGCTTGACTCAGTTGGTTAACTGCTTAGCAAATGTCTGGTCTCATGTTCACCAAATACATTAGTGAGCCAACTAATTTCCTGTAGACAGTAGCATCCACTACCTCTCCAGAAGTAGCATCCTCTTTCCTCCAATTTCTTGGAAGAGGAGTATCCATGGGTTTCCAAATCTCCATGTTAAACTTACCTAGTATCTCCTTTGCATACTTGTCTTGAGACAAAAAAATTTCACCATCCAGCTGCCATATTTTGAATCCAAGTAAATAACGAAGGAGTCCCATGTCCTTCATTTCAAACTCCCTTGCAAGATCCTCCTTGCATGAGTGTATCAATTGCTCATAACCAGTCAAAATTAGATCATCAACATAAAGAACAATGGTCAGTAGCTTACCCTGAACCACAATCTGGTACAGGTTTGCATCTTCTTCACTTTTGGTGAAGCCCAGTCCAGTGAAATAGATGTCTATCCGAGTGTACCAAGCACAGGGTGCTTGCTTCAGTCCATAAAGTGCTATTTTTAGTCGACACACATGCAACTCACTGTTGAATATTTTGAAACCTTCAGGCTACTCTATGTACACCTCTTCCTCAATGATCCCATTGAGAAACACAATTTTCACATCCATATGATGAATGCGGCAGCCCATCTCCACTAAAAGTGCAAGGTTGGATATTATGGAAGAGTACCTTGCAACAAGTGAAACAGTCTCATCATAATCTATCCCCTCGATCTGTGAGAATCCCCGGGCAACAAATCTGGCCTTGCATTTCTCCACACTCCCATCAGCAGCTTGCTTTACCTTGTAGATCCATCTTGATCCAACCACTGATTTGTCGACTGGTCTTGGGACTATCTCCCATGCACTGTTCTTGGAAATGGAGTCATACTCCTCCACCATTGCATCAACCCAAATTGGTTGTTGCAATGCTTCCTAAAAGGAAGATGGTTTAGTCACAATACAATTGCTCATAAGAGCCATGTATCCAGTAAATCGGTCAGAAGACTGTCTCTGTCTGCATTTTGAAGTAGGGGCTCCTACATTCTCTGCAACAACAAGTCTCAATCTATCAGCTTCTGTTGTGTGCCTTCTGCCATTTTTGATGGATGGCTCTACATGAGTGTTTTCCTCCACTCCATGAACATCCTCATGTGGCTGATCCACATCTTGAGACTCATCCTTGGGAACCAACAGTCCCTACTCTGCATAGAAAATCCATCTCCCTCTCAAGGGATAACCGCATGGCTTTCTCATCATCAAATTTTATATCTCGTCGCACAAAAATCATTTTTTTGTTTGGAAAATACACATAATAATTATGGGGTGTTTCAATGTACCCCACAAAAATCCCAGCCTCAACTGTTGGTTCCAACTTTTTCCTGACATCCTTGGTCACATGCACATAAAAATACGAGCCAAAAATCTTAATGTGTGAAACATCAGGTTTCTTACCAATGAAAGCCTCTTCAGGTGTACTCATGCCAAGTACTCTATGAGGAAAAGATTTGTTCACATGTACCGTTGTGTTGCATGTTTCTGCCCATAGATGCATCGGTAGGCCTTGATCATGCAACATCGCTTGTGCTGCATACACAATAGTTCTATTTTTCCTCTCCACGACCCCATTCTGCTATGGATTATGAGGCGCTATGAGTTCTATTCAAATTCCTTCTTTGCTGCAAAAGTTATTGAATTCATTAGAGATGTATTCTCTACCATTATCACTCGTAAGAGCCTTCACTTGCTTCCCTGACTCTTTCTCCACCAGTGCCTTAAACTCCAAGAACTTAGAGAATGTCTGATCTTTCTTCTGCATGAAGAAGATCCAACACTTATGAGAAAATTCATCAACAAATATTACATAGTACTTATGTTTTGCTGTCGAAGAAACAAATAAAGGACCACACACGTTTGTGTGAACTCTCTCAAGGATCCCCGAAGCTCGGTTTTACTTCTCATGAAAGGTGGCCTTTACATTATTTCCCATAGTACATCCCTTGCATGTGTCTGACTGTGCAAGTGTACCCGTGGGAAGATTAGTAGAAATATATTGCATGACTTTCAAGGCTCCATGGTGAAGATGGCCCAATCTCCTATGCCATAATTCACTCTCATCTCGATTCACCACTTGATCTACTTTGCCCATCATTGCTGCACAACCATCTACCTCCAAATTGAAGAGATTATTAACTAGAATCCATATCCTCTTGGTTTTTCCTATTGTTTTGTGTCGCAGGAAGGTTTCTCCTTCACTAAAAGCAACATCATAGCCTCTATCCTCCAACATTACGACTGATACCAAATTTTTCTTTAGAACTAATACATGCATTACATATTTTAATTGAAAGGGTTTACCTAACTGCCTCTGGAAGGTAATGGTACCAATCCTAGTAGCGCTATACCGCCCGTCAGCACCGATTTAAATATGCATCTGGAGATATTTCTCCTCCAAGTCACTGAAAAGTTCCTTGTCTCTCGTCATGTGAAAGGAAGCGCCATTATCCAAATTAATATCACACAGATCCCAATGCACTAGAAACCATGCATGCGATCAATGAGAAGTCAAGTTCAAATTGCGAGGCAAGGGCCTCACGAGTTGCAGATCCTCCAGCCTTCTTTTTCTTCTTCTTTTGTGGACAGTTAGTAGCAAAATTCCCATGCTCGTGACAGTGAAAACACTTCACCTTGGACATGTCCTGCTTCTTGCCATTGTTAGACTCGGATTTAGAATAGAATTTATTCCCCTTCCCCTTCCTCGCCTTGGTAGCCAAAGAACAATCCTCTTCATCCTCATTCTTAGGTGAAGATTCATCTCTGGTGTTCTCTCTGAACTCCTCTTTACCAAATCTGACCACAGTCGTTCCTAATCTGGAAATTTTTCCCTTCCATTGACAGAGTCTTGAAAACTGTGACAACTCTTGGGAAGTCCAAGGAGATCCAAGCTCACCGAATCATCATCAATGACTATTATTCCAACGCTCCCAGTTCATCCCAACATTGGATAGAATTTGTTAGATATTCTGGAATGGTGTCGCCCTTTTCCATCTTTATCTTCCTGAGTTTATCTTTGAGCGCCAATTTCCTATGGTCTATGTTGCTTTGGAATAGATCCATCAAAGCCTTCCACATTGCATATGGTGTGTCTTTCCCATGGAGGATTGAGATAATGTGGTCTCGTACTCCCTCCGAAAGGATCCTCCTCGCCTTTGCTACTTTCTTTTTCCATGCATCAATATTTTCAACATCTGCCACAACGAGTTTAGGAACATCATTGTCAATGAATTCCTTCAATCCATTGTCTTTGAGTACTGCCTCCATCCAGCCCTTCCAAGAAATATAGTTTGAGCTACCCTCGAGTGCATACTCCAACCTTAAGCCATTGAAAGCCATTTCAATCTTGAATTGGCTGTAGCACCATGAAAGTCTTTCTACAAATTCGAATTCTATCCAGTCACAAACTCAGCTCCTGCTTCACTTCTACAATTTCCTGTGCTCTGATACCATGTAAAAATTATACAATGCATATATATCTTAGATTCAACAGATCTAAAAATGTACTAAACTTAAATACTGAATCGCTTCTACAAATATTTTGTGGAATTAAATACACACTTGCTAATCACATGAACATGAAGAAGAATCAAATCAACCACAACACAGATAATTTCCCGGGGAAACATTACAACTAAAAACCCCACTATCTTCTATTTTATATTAAGCATGGATCATGAAACAATTACATACAAAACTCTTCTCATAAGATCCCTCTAGTACTCAGCTAATTGTCTCACACTGTCATGAACAAAAATGACCAACACATAGCCAATTCTCAGCCTCTAGACAACCTTCCTTACTTGCAAAATCCATAAAAGATAGGAATTTTGGCCTTCCTTGATTGTGCAAGTATCATGGACACTCCGATGGGTGTTTGGTTGCATGTGTGCAAGCCAATAATCCTACAACTGATAGTCAACTTCCCTTTCACCTAGAAATCAATTGGGTCTCCACTGGATCTGACATGCATGCAGCTAATAATAGTAAATCCTCAGTTGCATGTGAGATCACTGATTGTGAATTAATTAATATTTAATTCACTTGATGTCTCACTAGTGTATCTTTAGTTACAACTAGCACAACTGATTTTAACTCACTTAACTAATTTAAACTGATTACAACCTGCATTAACTAATGCACCACTCTACTTCGAACTCTGTTACAACTATAATTACTCTGCATGCCCCACCAACTACCTCTAACTCGAAATCCACTAGCTAATTGAGCTTATCACTCTCAGTAAATTATTTCAAGTCATCGTTGAGAATAGATTACAGTTTAGTTCATCTTAATTAAGGGATAACCAAAATAGACATGCACCCAAAAATAGCACCGTGGGCCCCACCCTAGTTTCGGTGCTTAATGCAACTAGACATGGGTGCTGAATTTTTCTTGTTGAATCTCAACAACACATATCATGAGGTTAATATGAATCACATGAAAAAAAATTACTAGAAATACTTCTAATAAAATTGTTCAATAAATTCAAAGAGAATCACCATAATATTGATATCTCAATTAATACATTTGTGAAACTTAAACCATAATATAGTAAACTTATCATTATTCATGACATGTATTATTATCGTTACCATGTGAAATTTTAATTATATAATAATATTTTCCTTTATTTTATTAAAAACTTCAAAACAAATTCACTTTCACCTTCCACCATTCATGCTTTTATTTATCAAATTCTATGCAAAGAGAAGTTAAAGTTATTTTATGAAACAATGTGTTAGTGGGAAAAAATTTTCCCATTATGAAAATATGGTCGTATTCCATTCTAATTACCCTTTTCATATGAATGGTCCATTATTGTCAACTATAATTGTTTATTAAAAGAGATAAGAATATGTTACTCTTAACATTGTGATAAATTTCTTAGAGATGCATGGAAATAAGATTTTTAAATACACAAGTGATTCACTTAGAGCGAGATGGATGGAAATACCTATAGTTGAAACAATCAAGTGATTTTTTTCACCAAGGATAATTTAATGGTTGATTTTTCATAATTTTACACATTTGATGTTGAAAAAAAGATATGGAGTGAATATTGCCATTTCTTGTTCATGTTTTACATAGAAATACACAATACAATGTTGTTGATATAAAAAACACTAATAATAATTGTTATATGATTAAAGAATATCATATCTATATTACGATGATTATGCGCATATTATACACTTTTTGTAACATTATTTTGATGTAATTTATGATTCTTTGAAATAGTGCAAAAGTTGAATTCAATCAACATTACATTTGGTAAAATGTTATAAAGGTTGATTTAAATCCTCATCCTCATTATCATTATTTTGGTTGTTTTACCTTCAAAGAAATCCAATAATATACATTTTGAAATTTCCTTATTACTAGCCAGGAAAAAGGAGAAGAAGTTGTTGTAAGGATATGTTTAAAACCATTATTTTAAATATGCCATACGAGCCAATCTATTGACTAATTTGTATCCCTTGATCAAGTTCTTCAATGATATAGATTGAATTTAAGCTACAAAATAATCAACAGTGGAGAGATGTGCATAAGTATATCTATATTTTGTTTGCAAAATTTAATAAACTTAATTGAATGTATATTTCATTATTTTGAATGATAAATGAAATATTAAAATATTTTTAAAATATATTGTCCTTTTTTTTGTGAGTTTGATTGGTGAGTCTACATCATGGTCATATTCAAGAATAACACTCGAATAAAACAGATAATTGAACCAATAATTTAATATATAAAAATGTCTTCACAAAACACTCGATCACTATCTATCCAAGATCTCATAAACATAATTTATTATCCTTTAAATATATATTTTTCAAATAATAATATCATATCATAAAATAATTGAGAATAATAGAATTACTAAGTGTATTTCATCATTAGAAAAATGATGAACTACACTTGTAGTTCGAAACAAGTAGATTTTATATTTTTCTATGTGATTTTCTCAAACAATTATAAATAATATGATATAAATCACATAAATTTACACTCAAATAATTAAGCCAATTAAAATTTATCTTTAATTTTAAATAAATTTATTTGATAAAAAAATAAAAATCTCTTTTAATTTTACAACTCAATTTCTTTTTACCCTAAAAATAAATTTAGAACTCAATCTGATCTAGATTAATTAATTATCTTATATTTATTCTTAATCTTACATTGAACCTTACGTACAGCATTGCACATATAGAGCATTGCATATGAGTTGGCTAATTTTTTCAATTAAAAGTACATAGTATCACAAATAATTTTCAGAAGTGTCGCAGTCTGACTTATGGGTTTAGGAAAGATTGCTGTTCTATTTTTTTATTGAATTATTACGTAATATTTAATCTTACATTGAGCATTGCATATGAGTTGGCTAAATCTTTTTATAAAAGTACAATACTATCACAAATAATTTTCAGAAGTGTCACAGTTTGACTTGACTTATGCTTTTAGGAAAGCTAGATGTTATATTTTTTATCGATTTTTTACGTTGGTTAATTTTTTTTTATATTATATTATAGAAAAAAATATTTTTTAAAAGTTTCATTATCGTTAAATAGGTAAGTCTACACTTTGGTTTTAAAAATGATATTGGTATGGAAATTAGTACCAGTGTTAAATTTTGTAAGTTATTATTTATAATTTATATACCAATTATTATAATTTTATATATAATTATTATATAAGTTTATTGTTAAAAATGAAAATTTTACTAGGTTTTAATCTAGTTTTAAGTATATTATTTGTGTTAACTTTGAGTTGAAAATAGAAATTACAAATTAATATTCAAAGTTATTATTTCACATTAGAGTTAATATAATGGTTTATTTTGGAATTTAGAATAGATTCCAAAGTAAAAACTTACAGTTTAGTTTAAAAAATTATCAATTAGGTTAAAATTAATATAATTTTTAATTTGAGAGTAAAAATTTATTAGATTAATAATTTTATTGAACTTGTAGAAATTCCATTTTTATTGATGATTGGTAACTAACCTAAATTGAAACACTTAATCTAAGGGGTAAAGAGGTAAACCTATAACCTTTCCAACTTGAGAAAGAGATGTCATATTAGGATCATAGTTTGACCTTAATTACTACTATTTATATGAGATCTAATACCACTATTAACTCTAAGGCTTGAGAAAGCTTTGAGAACGATTTTTTGCTAAAAAAAAATTGTGAATAAAAACATAAATTTGATTACTATTTTTCTTGGTTTTTAACAAAGAAAAATGTTATTTTTACAAACTTTTTAACTTATATTAACTATCTTAAAGTGCATATTGGTCAATTCAATTGCACTAGTATTCAGTTACATTTATTCTTATTAATCTAGGTTTGTAAGCTTGTAAAGTGTAATGCAAAATATATAGCACGATTTGACTTCTTTTATATCTAATAAAAATGGACATTAAAATAAATTCTAGGTTATGGAAAGAAATTGACAACTCTATAACTCAATATAGTCTTGGCCCTATAACACTTGTAGATTCTCACAACAGCTTATTTTTAAAGACTTAAATTATAATTGTTTATAATTTTAAAGATTTAATTTCTATTCAATTAGAAAACCCGTGTGATTATCCTTCAATATATTGACACACATAAGCAATTAAAATCAAAGTAAATCACTTTACAGGAAATAAGCCTAAGCGATTTCTTTGAATAAATTATCATTTGACTACAAAACTATTATAAAAACTATGTGAACTATAATTAATGAAAAAATTAAGTAAAATCAATGCTATGTTATGAAGAGAACTACAATATGCTATGAAAATAAACAAACTCATTTAAACAATAAGAAACGTGTGTCTTGGCACAAGGGGCCGTTTTGGTTGGGTCGTATGCATTGAAGTTACTCAGAACCTGATTATTAATTCAAATCACAAACACATTTAGACATAGGAATGGTGTAACTCTATTGGATTGAAAACAATATTAAAAGCAGAGACTTCATACAATCAATCTTAAATTTTATCTTGTTGTCTCTTATGAGAAAAACTACAATATTTATAGAGTTTTAAATTAACAATAACTTTAAAAATCCTCTTGGTATAATTCAGAAGGAGATAAAAATGACTTAGAATTTTGATAGTATAGAACAAGGCATGAGACTCAGAGTTTTGTTGTGTAATATCTTAGAGATCCTGTTGAGATTCAACAAGATGATGAGCTTAGTGAAAATAGTCGCCTTCACTAAGTGGGCCCGCAAGCTATTTTTGGCGCAATTCTATTTTTAGACTATATCTATTTTTAGACATGATGATCATATTTCAGAAGTTGTAGGATGCTATTTGTGGATGGTTGGTCAAGTTGGAAAAATAGATGAAATTCTATTTTTAGAATATTGGGCGAAGTCTATTTATAGATCGTCAATCTAAAAATAGATGCATGTCGATTATTATTAGCTCTTAATAATAATCAGACTCTAAACAAAAACTTAGTCTCTTGGAGCACTTCAGTTCAGTGCACAGATGTGGCACATCAGCTGACAGAAGGAATTACACAATTCCTAAGGGTTTACTAGAGCTAATGCATGGAGGACTCAGTTAGAACTAAAGTGGCAGAGTTATGACACAGTTGGAAGAAGTAGTTATGGATTTTTATTCAGTTTAACTCAGTTAGACTCAGTTGAGCTAGTTGTATCTAGTCTAACTGATTAATACACTAGTGAGAGTGGAGTGAATTAATTATTTAATTAATTCACAAATAATAACTCATTAATCAATTGAACAATACATGAGTTAACTACAATGCATGGTAGTTTCAGTGGAGACCAGAGGAGAGATAGGTGAAAGGGCAAGATAAACTATCTATTGTGACTATAGTGATGCATTGATTGCATCACACATTCAGCGGAGATGCCAATGAGGATTTCATAGTCAAGGATGGAGTAATTCGAATTCATTCAGAGCTATTCTTCGTCAGAGATTGCGCAGTGGAGGCAGGCTAGCAGGAGGCAGAGATCGGTGCATGGATTTGCAAGATTGGTCCTAATTAGTCTATGAAGATTGTACTGTACTGAGGGCTTGTGATAAGCTTTGTATTCTTGTATGAGATTGTCATATGATCTCCATGTTACATAATATATAGTTGGGGTTTTCAGCTTCAGGCTTTCCCGGTTAAAAACTGTGTTATGTGCGATTGAATATTTTTGTTCATGCTTCACATGTGTGTGCAATTAATTTTTCCGCAAAATATTAACAAGTGGAATAGATTCAATATCTTGCATAAATTTAAATAGTGTGAGATCAGGTGGATCTTGGACATATGCATGCTTAGTGCATATAATTTCTACATGGTATCAAAGCATTGTTGATTGAAGATTGCAATTGTGAAGTGAGTTTGTGCTGGTGGACAATTCGAATTTGCTACAGAAGATTCTTGGTGCAGAAATCAAGTATACATTGAAATGTCTTTCAACGGGTTGAGATTGGAGTATGCCCTTGATGGGAGCTTGAATTACATAGCCTGGAAGGACAGGATGGAGGTGGTGCTGGAGGATAATGGGCTGAAGGAGTTCATCGATAGCGATGTTCCTAAGTCGGGATCTAGCGATGCTGCATTACTTGATGCATGTAAAAAGAAGACAACAAAGACAAGAAGAATTTTGTTGGAAGGTGTGAAGGACCATATTGTGTCCAAACTTCACGGGAAAGCCACTCCATTCTTAATGTGGAAGGCTTTGACAGATTTGTTCCAAAGCAGAAGTGACCAGAGGAAGTTGGCGCTTAAAGACAAGCTCATAAAAATAAAAATGGAGAAGGGCGACAATATTCCAAAATACCTCACGAAGTTTGTCCACTGCAAGGATGAATTGGGAAGTGTGGGGGTTACTATTGATGATGAAGACTTGGTGAGCTTGGTTTCCTGGCTTCTAAAGAGTTGGTACAGCTACAAAGACTCCGTCAATAAACGAGAGAAATCGCCGTGGATGTGAGCGACACTTTGGCTCGATCTTTGTGGAGGGAGGCAAGGTACCAGGGATGGATCTTCATCGAAGAATGAAGATGAAGAGAATTGCGCTTTGGCTGCCAAAGCAAGGAAACGGAAGGGGAAGAAAAATCCTTCAAAATCCGGTGCTAAAGGAAAGAAGCAGGATTTGTCCAAAGTGAAGTGTTTTCACTGTCACAAACATGGACATTTCGCCACTAACTGTCCACAGAAGAAGAAGAATAAGCAGGCTGTTGGATCTGCAGCTGGAGAGGCCTTAGCCTCGCAATTTGAGCTGGATTTTTCCTTGATCACATGCTTTTTTTCAAGCTACATGGGATCGGTGTGGTATCTTGACAGTGGTGCGTATTTCCATATGACGGGAGACAAAGAGTTGTTTAGTGACTTGGAGGAGAAGGACCTCCAGATGCATATAGAGATGGGCGATGATGGTCGGTATAGTGCGACTGGCATTGGGACCATTACCTTTGAGAGGGGGTTTGGTAATCCATTCTTGTTGAATAATGTCATGCATGTTCCAGGTCTAAAGAAGAACTTGGTCTCAGTCGTAATGCTGGAAGACAAGGGTTATGATGTTGTTTTCAGTGAGGGAAAAGCTTTCCTTCGACATAAAACAACGGGTCAAACCAAGAAGATAGGGGTTCGAATTAAGAATCTCTACAAGCTAGAGGTAGATGGCTGTGCTGCAATGGTGGGCAAAGCAGAAGAAGTGGTGAGCCGCGATGAGGGCGAATTATGGCACAGGAGATTGGGCCATATTCACCATGGCGCTTTGAATATTTTGCAGCAAATTTATACTGGACTTCCCAAGTGTACTCTTGCGCAGTCAGATCAGTGCAAGGGATGTACCATGGGTAAGTTTGTGAAGACCAACTTTCATGAGAAGGAGAACCGTGCTTCGGTGATCTTGGAGAGAATTCACACAGACGTGTGTGAACCATTCTTGTTTGCTTCAACACAAAACACAGTTATTTGTGATATTTGTTGATGATTATTCTCGTAGATGCTGGATCTTCTTCATGCAGAAGAAGAGTGAAACATTCTCAAAGTTTTGTGAGTTCAAGGCATTGGTGGAGAAGGAGTCAGGGAAGAAGGTGAAAGCTCTAAGGAGTGATAATGGTGGTGAATACATCTTTGGTGAATTCAAAGAATTCTGTAGCAAAGAAGGAATTCGAAGAGAACTCATAGCGCCTCATAACCCATAGCAGAATGGGGTCGTGAAGAGAAAGAACAGAACAATCGTGGGTGCTGCACAAGCGATACTGCATGACCAGGGCCTACCGATGCACTTGTGGGTGGAAGCATGCAACACTACGGTTTATGTGCAAAACCGTTGTCCTCATAGAGTACTTGGCATGAGTACACCTGAAGAAGCATTTTCTTGTAAGAAGCCTGATATTTCTCATTTGAATATTTTTGGCTCACCTGTTTACATTCATGTGAAAAAGGACGCCAGGAAGAAGCTGGAGCTGACTGCAGAAGTTGGGATATTTGTGGGGTACACAGAAACACCCCACAACTATCGTGTGTATTTTCCAAATAGTCAGATGACTGTTGTGCGATGGGATATAAAATTCAATGAGGTGAAAGCCATGAATTTGTCGCTTGAGAGGGAGCTACACTTGCATGCGCAAGAGGAACTTATTGTTCCCAATGATGAGCCTCTAGATGTGGATCAGCCACAGGAGGAGATTCATGGAGTGGAGGAGTCCACTCATGCAGAACCAAACATCAGACAAGGCAGAAAGCGTACCACAGAAGCTGAGAGACTGAAGCTTGATGCAGCACAGAATGTAGGAGTCCCTACATCACAGTGCAGACAGAGACAGTCACCTGACCAATATAATGGATACATGGCTCTTATGAGCAAGTGTATTGTGACAGAGCCATATTCTTTTGAAGAAGCAACACAGGAGCCCACATGAGTAGATGCCATGGTGGAGGAGTATGAATCCATTGTCGAAAATAGTGCTTGGGAGATTGTTCCAAGGCTGGTGGGAAAATCAGTTGTAGGATCAAGATGGATCTACAAGGTAAAGCAAGCTGTTGATGGGAGCATCGAGAAGTATAAGGCAAGATTTGTTGCCCGGGGCTTCTCACAGATTGAAGGGATTGACTATGAAGAAACCTTTGCACTTGTCGCATTGTATTCTTCCATACGGACCATCCTTGCTCTCTCAGCGTAGATGGGTTGGCACATTCATCAGATGGATGTGAAGACTGTGTTCCTTAATGGGATCATTGAGGAAGAGGTGTACACTGAGCAGCCTAAAGGATTTGAGATCTTTAGCAGTGAATCGCATGTGTGCAGGCTCAAAAGAGCGTTGTATGGGATGAAACAAGCACCCGGTGCTTGGTACACTCGGATCGACAACTATTTCACTGGACTTGGCTTCACCAAGAGTGAGGCGGATGCAAACCTGTACCAGATTGTGGTTGAGGGTAAGATTTTAATCATTGTAATTTATGTTGATGATTTAATACTAACAGGTGATGAGCAGTTGATACACTCATGCAAGGCAGATCTTGCAAAGGAGTTTGAGATGAAGGATTTAGGCCTCCTTCATTATTTCCTTGGATTGGAAATATGGCAGCGGGAAGGTGAGTTGTTTGTGTCTCAATGCAAGTATGCCCGGGAGATATTGGAGAAGTTTCACATGCAAGGCTGCAAGCCTATCGACACTCCTCTTCCAGGAAATTGGAAGAAAGAGGATGCTACATCGGAAAAGGTAGTGGATGCCACTATTTATCGACAGTTGGTGGGTTCGCTCATGTATTTAGTAAATACAAGACCGGACATATGCTATGCGGTGAACCAGCTTTCACAAGCGATGGTTAAGCCTACCAAGCTCTTTTGGAAGGCAAGAAAGCATGTTTCGAGATATCTCAGGGGCACATCTGAGTATGGTTTATGGTACAGATAGACGAATGAGGTGAAGTTGCATGGCTTCGCGGATGCAGATTGGGTAGGAAGCCCAACAGACAGAAAGAGCACATCAGGAGGGATTTTCAGTATCAGATCTACGACAATTTCTTGGTACAACAGGAAACAAAGATATGTGGCACTCAGTTTAGCGGAAGCAGAATACATGGCAGAAATTCTAGCTGCATGTGAGGCTATTTGGATGAGGAAGATCTTGGTTGGTTTGTTCGTTTCACATTTAGATCCCACGGTGATTCATTGTGATAATTAGAGTTGCATTAAGCTCTTGGTTAATCCTGTGTTTCATGATAGATCTAAACGTATTTATATCTGGTATCATCATATCAGAGATTGTGTGCAGCGGAAGATCATGTTGCTTTAGTACATGCCTACGGAGGATCAGGATGCAGATATTCTGACGAATCGCTCACCAGGAGCAAATTCAAATACCATAGAGGCAGGACAGGGGTGAAGGATAATCCCTATCTTGTTGAGAGTGAGTGTTGAGATTCAACAAGATGATTAGCTTAGTGAAAAGAGTAGCCTTCACTAAGTGGGCCTGAAGGCTATTTTTGGCGCAATTCTATTTTTAGACTATGTCTATTTTTAGACATGATGATCATATTTCAGAAGTTGCAGGATGCTATTTGTGGATGGTTGGTCAAGTTGGAAAAATAGATGAAATTATATTTTTAGAATATTAGGCGAAGTCTATTTATAGATCGTCGATCTAAAAATAGAAGTGTCAATTATTATTAGCTCTTAATAATAATATGACAATAAACAACAACTTATTCTCTTGGAGTACTTCAGTTCAGTGCATGGATGTGGCACATCAGCTAATAGAAGGAATTACGCAATTCCTAAGGGTTTAATAGAGCTAATGCATGGAGGACTCAGTTAGAACTCAAGTGGAAGAGTTATGACACAGTTGGAAGAAGTAGTTATGGAGTTGTATTCAGTTTAACTCAGTTAGACTCGATTGAGCTAGTTGTATCTAGTCTAACTGATTGATACACTAGTGAGAGTGGAGTGAATTAATTATTTAATTAATTCACAAATAATAACTCATTAATCAACTGAAAAATACATCAGTTAACTACAGTTCATGGAAGTTTCAGTGGAGACCAGTGGAGAGATAGGTGAAAGGGCAAGATAGACTATATATTGTGACTATAGTGATACATTGATTGCATCACACATTAAGTGGAGATGCCAATGAGGATTGCACATTCAAGGATGGATTAATTCAAATTCATTCAGAGCTATTCTTCATCAGAGATTTCACAGTGGAGGCAGGCTAGCAGGATGCAGAGATCGGTGCATGGATTTGCAATATTGGTCCTGATTAGTGTATGACGATTGCACTGCACTGAGGGCTTGTGATAAGATTTGTATGCTTGTATGAGATTTTCATATGATCTCCATGTTACATAATATATAGTTGGGATTTTCAGCTTCAGGCTTTCCCGGTTAAAAACTGTGTTATGTGCGATTGAATATTTTTGTTTATGCTTCACATGTGTGTGCAATTAATTTTTCCGCAAAAGATTAACAAGTGGAATAGATTCAGTATCTTGCATAAAGTTAAATAGTGTGAGATCAGGTGGATCTTGGACATATGTATGCTTAGTGCATACAATTTCTACAGGTCCAAATGTTGACTAATGTAAGCATGAATCAAATCACATTCTCCATTCTTTGTGCTTGGTCCTTTGCCACAATAATATGATGCCTACTATTATTTCTTGTCATAAATCCACAAACTACAAGGAAAATACCCTCTAGTGAATGTTTTTGAGGAACCCCTTATAAAAATACCCCAGACATCCATTTCTAGCAGAGGCTACCAGAGGAGGTTGGCGGGCGGAGGTTTTTACAGATTTTTTCCGTCCGGTGCGCTTATCATCCTAAACCACACCAGCGCGTTCAACAAGAGAAAGCATGAGTGCGCACAAAACATTGGCACACTGGACACTGTGTGCTCCGTACACACTCGCCTAATGCATCTTATTATTGTAGCGCACCGGTGCTTTACAACTCTTCCGCACTGGTGCGTCATAAAACACCGTGCCAAAATAGAAACCGCCCGGTGCAATGTTAATCAACTGCACCGGTGTGCCTATAAAACCCCGCGCACCGTAACAGGGATAAATAAAAAAAAAATATGGGCAAAAAAGCTGCATTTTTCACTTTCTTAGTGCTCCAGAGCTCTCAAGCACCGGTGCAATTTATCCTTGTCTGAGCCACCCTAACATCGGTGCTCCCATTGCACCCATTGCACACACTTTTGCTGTGCATTGCCCACCAATCTCCAGCTTGAATTTTGCAAAACGGTGGACAATTTTTCTTTTGCAAATTCTACAACCAATATGCCTCCTCGATGGCCAAATGTACAAGTATTTTTCTTGTTTTTCCATAATTAACCTTTTTAGCGGATTAGAATTTCAAATAACCTTAAAATTAACTATTTAAAAGAAAAAAAATTGTTGTGTAATGCACTCGAGACATTTGGCTCACACCGGTAAGCAGTGCTTCTTGTAAATTTACAGGCCACACTGCAACTAGTGCTAACGGTATCTGCACTGGTTCCGAGGCGGTAACAAAAGGCGCACCGTGTTATTTTTAATTTTTTAAGAAAGTGCGGTGCGGTCATGACCACACCGTTGACCATGTGGAATAGTGGCAACGCGGTGCATTGACTTAAATATATGCCCCGGGGCAGGTATTTTTGTTAGCACACCACATTCCGCATTTGGACAGGGTCAATGGTGCGGCTTGGTAAAATACCGCACCGTCGACTATGTTATGATGTCAGGAGGTCAGTGTGCTGACCCAACTATACACCCCGGGGCATAGAGTTTAGTCAGCGCACTGCACTCCTGACACCGTACATAGTCAACGTGCTCTACAAATTTTTAGGTGTGCCGCTGTCGGTGTGTTGAATATCATCGGGTGCACTGCCACCATTGCACGAAAAAAAAAAAATATGCACTGGAACCGGTGCATGACTATTTTTTGTGGTGCACTGACTATTTTGTTTTTTTTTTCCAAAAAAATTTAGATATGTATATTCCTAAATACATTTCTCATTTAATAAAAAAATTGTATATAATATGTCAATCATTCAGAGACATGAAAGGAGAGAAGAGGGGGAACAACAACAACAACAGGCGAAACAATATGACATGGTTCACCTATGGGAGGCACGAGAGAGGGAGAGAGATGCATACCCTCACCCTATTACAACAACTACCCAGGGGCTTATAAGGTAGGTAGGCCTCCTCAAGTTCTGTGAGGAGGCTAATTCCCTAAAGGGCCATGGTGTGTTTTTGAGACATCTTATCCACAGGTGGAATGCCCACTGACGGGCTTTCTAGGTTGGTCCTAACTAGTGGTACACACCCACTCAGGAGGACATACATTTCATTACAGGGCTATTGAGGAGAGGGTGGATTTTCCCTCGTTCCCAGAGGTTCTAGTTGGCTATGCAGCAGGGAGTCAGTTGGTGTACTCCCAGAGATACATTAGGGCAGATATACTATCTCCTTCATATTTTTAGGTCTCCGGAGGTCAATTACGTATTGGTGCATTTGGTAATGAGGAGGTAAGGTGCCTCTCAAGACTCATTTCGACCATTTCACACAACACCAGTGACGAGCAACGCATTAGTTGGTCGCTTCTATATTATGTTGATGCTTTAGTACATGCCACAATTGCCCATTGGGGCCCTATAGTATTGCATCTTCACATGCCCCACATTACATTCTCTCCATATAATCAGTGGGGACCTCCTGCAATAAACAAAATGCATTGGAAGAATAATTGTTTCCATAAAAAATTTATCCAATTCTAATTCTAATTCTAATTCTCAAGAATAAACAAAATTCTAATTCTAATTGCATATTTCCATCAAGAATAAACAAAATTCTAACTCTCAATTTCTATGGTTGGAGTTCACTAAATTTTGGTGTACACATCTAAAAGTAATTTCGGAGCCTTAACTGCAAATCGGTGCTAATGTACATATAATTGCATCGGTGCATTTTAGTTATTGCGCACTAGTGTCGTGTTATCAATGGACACATCGGTGCGGTTCTATTAAGTGACGCACTGGTGACGAATAACCGCAAATAAAAAAAATCGCAACTCTATTTTCTTTAAGTGAAAAAAAAGGTAAATTGAAAAATGGGCGGCAAAATATTTTCAAAAATATAATTTCATAAAAAATTCTTTAAATACTAAACACTTTTCATTATTTCACTTTTTTTGCAAAAATTTTCCGCTAGAGATTTGAAGGAGACATACTTGGAGCAAGAGAGCACAAGAGCACTGTGAAGCAACGAAATATGTTCGAACAAAAGTATTCAAACAATCAGAATTCCAAACCTCTGGTGATTCAAACCCTATAGCATATAATTTCAAACAATCTCGTGATTAAATTTGATTTTTTTTTTACTTTTTCTGTAGGTTTTTTTTGAAGTAAGAAAAAAAATTCAATTTTTTTTTTTCATTTTCAGACAGAAGAAAAAGAAAAAAAAGAAAAAAAACACATTTTTACCCTAAACCCTTCATTCTTTTTGTTTCTGCCCTTTCTTCTCCCTGTTTCTGTGATTTCAGAATTAGGGCTTTTCATTTTAGATTGACATCGAACCCATGGGACGACTTGCATAGTGAGATCCCAATCCATGTCTGCCCTTGCGTGAAATTTTGAAAAAAGATGGTTTTTTTTTTTTAATCGGTGCGCCCTGAGTAACCTAGAGCACCGATGCACTGTATTATCCCAGCGCACCGCGCAAGTACTGTGTAATAAAAAATTTAAAAACAATTTTTTTTTAATCAGTGCACCATATCTAAAATAGGGCACTGGTGCACTAGGTTACGAGGGGCGCACCGATAACGAGCTATTTCATTAAGGCGCACAATGAATGTGTTGTTTCGCAAAAAAATGTTTTGTTGTGTTAATCGGTGCACCATGTAACATATAATACACCGCACTAGGTCTCTTAGTTGACAGAGAACACCATATGGTGGTACCTTGTTTGCACAGGGTGTTTATGCTACAAAAACTAACACTGAACGATTTTTATTATTTTCTCTGTGTTAATTGGTGCGGTGGCTAACATGTAACGCACCGGTGCTCCTTGTTGAAATGGAGCACTGTACTATCTATTATACTGTTTATGCGGTGCGTTTATAAGACCCCACACACCGACATCGGTGCGTACATCATCAAAGGCGCACCAGTTTCTTGAGATTTATTTTTTACCTGAAAAGTTGACAATTTATTTAACAATATATTAATGAATGATATGGTAAAGGTTTTAGATTGATAAAGAAATGTCTGACAAGAGATCAAGTAACAAAAATACTGATAACACATCAAGAAAAGCAAAACAAAGCAAGTTATTTGTAAATTCTTTACAAAAAATATTATTTTTGAACTATATGTAAGTTTAACTAATATGTATTGTATACTGTGTATCATGCAAAGCCACAAAATGACGAAGCTAGATAAGATTATTTCTGATCTAGGACCAGAAAAGCGTAAAAGCTTGATGGAAAAATTTCAAAATGATGAATCAGGTGAATGAAAAAATATTATCGACACAATATGAGTTTCTTTTTTTAATTTTCATTAATAATATACTTAAAATTATTAGATAACATGTGTCAAACAATCTATTAATTCACATCTATTTAATGTTCTACAGGGATCAACAACTTAGAAAAGGAATTTTGTTCTAAGAAAAGAAAATAAATAGAACATGCAAATGAAAATGAATTTCCCCTTCGCTCATCTGGAGTGGTGCTGGAGGTTAAAAAAAGGGGGAAAAGATTTTACAAAATTTTGAGGGATCTAGTAAGACGAATGTATAGACATTATTTCCACTTACAATACAAAAATCAAAACAATTATTCCAATAACCAAATTTTATCTAAACTATAGGAAGAGTTTCCAGAGAATTGGTCAATGAGACATGTCAGACTTTTAATAGAAAAAATGTACAACAACAAAAAAGAAGGAATGAAAAAGTAATATTTATTTAAATGGTTGTCTAGAATTATTTATAAATATCATTTTTGTTTTATTTACTTTTCATATATCAATATAAAAAATAAATAGTTTATTGTCATGTTACATTTTCAGGAAGATTATGAAAATCTCAAAAGATGAATGAGCTGATAACATAAATATGCCAGTAGGAATGTCCAAAAAGGTGTACAAGGAGATGGTCAAAGAAATGGACAAAATTGCATCGTAGGAGGAGCCATCTCAACAACAACGTGCTTCAAATGTAATATGTAATAATTGTTTTTTTCGATGATTAGGTACAATAAATAAACAATTTAGAATTAAATGTTAATTTTCAAGTATTTTCTTGCAGAAAAGAAAAGAAAATGGAATCCATTCAACACATAAAATAGGACGACAAGGAAGAAAAGGGTTGATATCTAAGTTTGTGTGTAATTGTTACTTCCTTATAACAACTTAACTAGATTTCATTTTTTTATTTTTTAAGTTGTTTTACAAAAATCATCATTGAATGTCTTCAAACAAGTGCTAACATACAAAGAAGAACCATTAGGCGAATTGATTGAAATTGGGTTAAATATGGGTTGTGAGTATATGTTGGCATATCAGAAATTAATTGTGGAATTTGTAAGCATCTATCAATATTGTTTTAATTAGCTCCGTCTATAATTAATAGAACAAACAAATCTTTTATATTAAATATCTGATTTGTTATGGGGTATAAAAATTGCAGGAAACAAAGTATGGAATTGCGCCAATAGATGAAGTTTTGAAAATGGCATGGTACATGGTTTTGAAAGAATGTGTATAGTTTATGAGTCAATTGTTGCTATGGTACATCATTTATTTTCGATTTGCATTGATGTAATATATTATTTAATATTTCAATTTTCATTATTCTCACTAATGTATATACACTCATTACAATTTATTTTTATGTTTGTAGATGGAAAGTGAAGAAGAAGAAAACAATCAACACCGTGAACAAAACATTCCTGAAAATAACCCCAAGTCATGGAAGTAGCTCTAGCAGTGACAACAGTTCAAGTGAAGAATGATGATCACTATATTTGGATATCAAAGCAAGGCATTGTGTTTTTTGAAATATTCGTTTGTGAATTCAGACATTTTGCTTAATATAATGGACATAGTGCCCCAAGTGAAAGACAAAGGGATACCAATAACTCTCCCATTTTGTATGACAAAGACTGTTTTATTCATATATATATATATATATATATATATATATATATATATATATATAAAATAAAATATGTTTTAATTTATTCTATTGTGTTCTCCATTATCGTTCTCAAATGCACTAATAAAAAATTAATTCATATCAATATTGTTATAAGATATATATGTGTTGACTTTTGATGAATAATGACTTTTAAAAAATCACAATAATTATGATATGATATAACAAATTAATCCAAACATCACATTCAAATGCATTAATAAAAAATTAATTAATATGAATATTTTTATAAGATGTGTTGACTTTTGATGAATAATGAATTTAGAAAAATCACAATAATTGCATTGTCACAGGTCGATGTTTCTAAAAAATACAAAATGAATATCAATGTGTGTCAGTTACTATACAATGGTGCATTTGTATGTTGCAGTGCACCGGTGCATTTCTACGACCTATGGGCACCACACAAATACCAAAACCAATTAAAAATCTTGGTGCGTTTGTGCGATATTGTGCAGTGGTGCTTTTATGTGAGACTACGCACTGGTGCATTTGTATGACATATGGGCATCGCACAAATACCAATACTAATTATAAATATTGGTGTGTTTTTCTGATACGATGCATCGATGCGTTTCTATAAGTCTACGTATTGGTGCATTGAGACGACCTATGGACATTGTAAAAATCCCAAGACCAATTAGAACGGCCCTGTGCATTATATCACCAACACTGCACCTGGTGCGGTTTTATACCTTGATGGCCTGGTGTAGGAACCTTCGACCACCCTGGGGCCACCGACTAGATGACACACACCGGTGCATTGAAACCTTAGTAGTGCACCGATGAAAAAAACATCCGTAATAACCTCCGGCAGCCCAGTTTTTTTAGTTGTGTTGAATTTCCGTTAAAAGCTCCGCCAAAACCTCTGTAACCATAAACAAATGTTGTAGCAAATGTTTTTTTGACAATTTTGGCTAATTTTATAACACTAAAAACCTCCTTTATAACCTCCTCTAGAGGGTCTTTTCCTTATAGTGACACTACTCTACCATGATGCCTTGAAAACCTGCGATACACTCTGTCTTCCCTTGCCTTGTTGACTAAGGCATTGACTGAGTTATAGGGATGACACTACTTCCTACTAGATGCACCTAATAGTTAGATAACCATCTTGATATATTTTACCATGTTCTCCATTCTTTATTTTTTCTTAGTTGTTCTTCAAAGTATACCAACCTACAATTTTGCTATGAAACTAAGAAGCCACTACAAATTATTTCAAAATTTGCAACTTTTACACTTTAACTTGCTTTTACAAAGAAAACATATAAAATAATAGGAAAATAGACACATTACCTTTGAAAATACTTTTTTGTAACGTATGTAGCTATGATAACATTTATATGTATGAATGATCGAAAAAATATGAAAAAAGATGGTTATGATGGCTTCCTAAAAAGGTAAAATGGTCAAGTCAACGAAGTGACAAAAAGGCTAATTCTTTGACCTCATTAATGCATAAACTTAAATGCTTGAAATTGTTGAAATTTTGGCACTCAAAACTTATATTTATATTGGGATTTTAATTTATTATTAAAAAAATAATTTATAGTTGATTTTGTTTTAATTTATATTCTTCATTTTTTGAAATTTTTAATGAACATTTAATAAGTCAATTTTTTAATAGTTGCTTTACAGTATGTTATTAAAAATTCTAGGAATTTCCAATCTCTCTCATGTTAGGGAACTCCATTTTTTTTCCAAATTAAATATTTATTGGTAAGAAAACAAATGCTATGACAATTATACAAACTCTATAACATATCTTTTTTTTCTCCATCAATTTGATATTGCAGTTAGATATTTGCAAACTCTATAACATTTTTTTTTTCTCCATCAATTTGATATTGTAGTTAGATATTTGCATCTTAATGTTATTGAAGTTGAAAATTTGCATGTTAATGTTGATAGATATGTTGTTGAAAATTAAATTAACCAATATGTGCCATCAAACTTATCATCTATGTCATGTAAGTATGAGACTATCCTAGTTGTCGATTCCACTAATCACAAAAAGAAGTCCAAGAATTTTTCAAAATTATCTCATTATTAGGTATTAATTCATAATAAAAGAGGAAAATCACAATCATTAGATTATGATTCTCAAACTTCTGTGGTTGTCATTAATTGCAGAATCCATATTTTCCACAGTATCATAAAACATTGGTCGATGTTTCGAATCCCAACAGGGATCCATCTTCAGGACATGAAGCAATACATACAATTGTTGTTTTACCAATGATTGTATCAAACATTTATTGGCATGCATAGAAAAATGTTGGAAACCATGTTAACAACATTGCAAAAGTATAGAAAATTCAAGGTGAAATTAGATGTGAGTAATGAATTTGTTTTTTGGGCCACTATTTATAGGCAACATTATAATGATAAAATTACATAACGTGTTAGAGCTATGGTGCATGAGTATTGGGTGGAAAATTCACTTGTTGCCTAATGTAAGAGATGTGGTATGGCAACACATGTAGAAATTATACAACATGCATGTATATCTTGGATTCACCCGATCTGACAATGTACTAAAGTTAAATACTGAATCACTTCTACAAATATTTTGCAAAATTAAAAACACAATTTCTAATCATATGAACATGAAGAAGAATCAAATAAACCACAACACAGATAATTTCCTGGGGAAAGCTTACAGTTAAAAACCCCACTATCTTCTATTGTGTATTAAGCATGGATCATGAAACAATTACATACAAAAATCTTCTCACAAGAGCCCTCCAATACTCAGCTAATTGTCTCACACTGTCATGAACAAAACTGACCAACACATAGCCAATTATCAACCTCTAGACAACTTGCCTTTCTTGCACAATCCCTGATGAATGCAATCCATAAAAGATAGGAATTTTAGCCTTCCTTGAATGTGCAAGTATCATGGGCACTCCAATGGGTGTTTGGTTGCATGTGTGCAAGCCAATAATCCTATAACTGATAGTCAAATTTCGTTTCACCTAGAACTCAACTGGATCTCCACTGGATTTGACATACATGTAGCTAATAATAGTAAATCCTCAGTTGCATGTGAGATCAGTGATTGTGAATTAATTAATATTTAATTCACTTGATCTCTCACTAGTGTATCTTCAGATACAACTAGCGCAACTGATTTTAACTCACTTAACTGAGTTAAACTGATTACAACTCGCATTAACTAATGCACCACTGCACTTCGAACTCTGATAAAACTAGAATTACTATGCATGCCTCACCAAATACCTCTAACTTGAAATCCATTAGCTCTTGAGTTTATCACTCTTACTTAACTATTTCAAGTCATCGTTGAGAATAGATTACAATTTATTATCCATCTTAATTAAGGGATAACCAAAATAGACACACACCCAAAAATAGCATTATGGTCCCCACCCTAGTTTGGGAGCTTAATGCAACTAGGCGTGGGTGCTGAAATTTTCTTGTTGAATCTTAACACTCCCTCTCAAAAAGAAAGGGATTATCCTTCACCTTGATCTTGTCTCTATGGTATTTGAATTTTCTCCTAGTGAGCGCCTTTGTTAGAATATCTGCATCCTGATCTTCTGTGGGAATGCACTGAAGCAACATTATCCTTATTTGCACATAATATCTGGGATGATGGTGCCAGATATATATATGCTTGGACCTATCATGAAAGATAGTATTAATCAAGATTTTAATGCAACTTTGATTATCACAATGCATCACTATCGGATCCATCTGAGAACCAAAAAAACCAACCAATATTTTTCTCATCGAGATAGCCCCACATGCAACTTGACTTGTTGTCATGTATTTCGCTGAACTGAGTGCCACAGACCGTTATTTCCTGCTGTACCAAAAAATTGTTGTCGATCCTATGCTAAAGATCCCTCCTGATGTGATCTTTCTTTCTGATGGACTACCCGCCCAATCTGCATCCGTGAAGCCTTGAAGCTTCACTCCCTCTGTCCGTCTGTACCATAGACCATACTCTAATGTGCCCCTCAAGTATCTTAAGACACCACCTTCCAAAAGAGCTTGGTAGGCTTAACCATAGCTTGACTCAGTTGGTTAACTGCTTAGCAAATGTCTGGTCTCATGTTCACCAAATACATTAGTGAGCCAACTAATTTCCTGTAGAGAGTAGCATCCACTACCTCTCCAGAAGTAGCATCCTCTTTCCTCCAATTTCTTGGAAGAGGAGTATCCATGGGTTTGCAAATCTCCATGTTAAACTTACCTAGTATCTCCTTTGCATACTTGTCTTGAGACACAAAAATTTCACCATCCAGCTGCCATATTTTGAATCCAAGTAAATAATGAAGGAGTCCCATGTCCTTCATTTCGAACTCCCTTGAAATATCCTCCTTGCATGAGTGTATCAACTGCTCATCACCAGTCAAAATTAGATCATCAACATAAGGAAAAATGGTCAGTAGCTTACCCTGAACCACAATCTGGTACAGGTTTGCATCTTCTTCACTTTTGGTGAAGCCTAGTCCAATGAAATAGATGTCTATCCGAGTGTACCAAGCATAGGGTTCTTTGTTCAGTCCATAAAGTGCTATTTTTAGTCGGCACACATGCAACTCACTGTCGAAGATTTTGAAACCTTCAGGCTGCTCTATGTACACCTCTTCCTCAATGATCCCATTGAGAAACACAGTTTTCACATCCATATGATGAATGTGACAGCCCATCTGCGCTAAGAGTGCAAGGTTGAATATTATGGAAGAGTTCCTTGAAACAAGTGAAAAAGTCTCATCATAATCTATCCCCTTGATCTGTGAGAATCCCCAGGCAAAAAATCTGGCCTTGTATTTCTCCACACTCCCATCATCAACTTGCTTTACCTTGTAGATCCATCTTGATCCAACCACTGATTTGTCAACTGGTCTTGGGACTATCTCCCATGCACTGTTCTTGGCAATGGAGTCATACTCCTCCACCATTGCATCAACCCAAATTGGTTGTTGCACTGCTTCCTAGAAGGAAGATGGTTTAGTCACAATACATTTGCTAATAAGAGCCATGTATCGAGTAAATCGGTCAGAAGACTGTCTCTGTCTGCGTTTTTAAGTAGGGGCTCCTACATTCTCTGCAACATCAAGTCTCAATCTATTAGCTTCTGTTGTGTGCCTTCTGCCATTTTTGATGGATGGCTCTACATGAGTGTTTTCCTCCACTCCATGAACATCCTCATGTGGCTGATCCACATCTTGAGACTCATCCTTGGGAACCAACAGTTCCTACTCTGCATAGAAAGTCCATCTCCCTCTCAAGGGACAACCGCATGGCTTTCTCATCATCAAATTTTATATCTCGTTGCACAGTAGTCAATTTTTTGTTTGGAAAATACACATAATAATTATGGGGTGTTTCAATGTACCCCACAAAAATCCCAGCCTCAGCAGTTGGTTCCAACTTCTTCCTGACATCCTTGGTCACATGCACATAAAAATACGAGCCAAAAATCTTAAAGTGTGAAACATCAGGTTTCTTACCAGTGAAAGCCTCTTCAAGTGTACTCATGCCAAGTACTCTATGAGGAAAATATTTTTTCACATGTACCGTTGTGTTGCATGCTTCTGCCCATAGATGCATCGATAGGCCTTGATCATGCAACATCGCTCGTGCTGCACCCACAATAGTTCTGTTCTTCCTCTCCACGACCCCATTCTGCTGTGGGTTATGAGGCGCTATGAGTTCTCTTAGAATTCCTTCTTTGCTGCAAAATTTCTTGAATTCATTAGAGATGTATTCTCCACCATTATCACTCGTAAGAGCCTTCACTTGCTTCCCTGACTCTTTCTCCACCAGTGCCTTAAACTCCAAGAACTTAGAGAATGTCTGATCTTTCTTCTGCATGAAGAAGATCCAACACTTATGAGAAAAGTCATCAACAAATATTACATAGTACTTATGTTTTGCTGTCGAAGAAACAGAGAAAGGACCACACACATTTGTGTGAACTCTCTCAAGGATCCCCAAAGCTCGGTTTTACTTCTCGTGAAAGGTGGCCTTTACATTATTTCCCATAGTACATCCCTTGCATGTGTCTGACTGTGCAAGTGTATCCATGGGAAGACCAGTAGAAATCTGTTGCATGACTTTCAAGGCTCCATGGTGAAGATGGCCCAATCTCCTATGTCATAATTCGCTCTCATCTCGATTCACCACTTGATCTACCTTGCCCATCATTGCTGCACAACCATCTACCTCCAACTTGAAGATATTTTTAACTAGAATCCATATCCTCTTGGTTTTTCCTATTGTTTTGTGTCACAGGAAGGTTTCTCCTTCACTAAAAGCAACATCATAGCCTCTATCCTCCAACATTACGACTGATACCAAATTTTTCTTCAGAACTAGTACATGCATTACATATTTTAATTGAAAGGGTTTACCTAACTGCCTCTGGAAGGTAATGGTACCAATCCTAGTAGCACTATACTGCCCGTCATCACCGATTTAAATATGCATCTGGAGATATTTCTCCTCCAAGTCACTGAAAAGTTCCTTGTCTCTCGTCATGTGAAAGGAAGCGCCATTATCCAAATTAATATCACACAGATCCCAATGCACTAGAAACCATGCATGCGATCAATGAGAACTCAAGTTCAAATTGCGAGGCAAGGGCCTCACCAGTTGCAGATCCTCCAGCCTTCTTGTTCTTCTTCTTTTGTGGACAGTTAGTAGCAAAATTCCCATGCTCGTGACAGTGAAAACACTTCACCTTGGACATGTCCTGCTTCTTGCCATTCTTAGACTCGGATTTAGAATATAATTTGTTCCCCTTCCCCTTCCTCGCCTTGGTAGCCAAATAACAATCCTCTTCATCCTCATTCTTAGGTGAAGATTCATCTCTGGTGTTCTCTCTGAACTCCTCCTGCACCAAATTTGACCACAGTCGTTCCCAATCTAGAAATTTTTCCCTTCCATTGATAGAGTCTTGAAAACTGTGACAACTCTTGGGAAGTCCTAGGAGATCCAAGCTTACCGAATCATCATCAACGACTATTATTCCAACCCTCCCAGTTCATCCCAACATTGGATAGAATTTGTTAGATATTCTGGAATGGTGTCGCCCTTTTCCATATTTATCTTCCTGAGTTTATCTTTGAGCGCCAATTTCCTATGGTCGATGCTGCTTTGGAATAGATCCATCAAAGCCTTCCACATTGCATATGGTGTGTCTTTCCCATGGAGGCTTGAGATAATGTGGTCTCGTACTCCCTTCAAAAGGATCCTCCTCGCCTTTGCTACTTTCTTTTGCCATGCATCAATATTTTCAGCATCTGCCACAACGAGTTTAGGAACATCATTGTCAATGAATTCCTTCAATCCATTATCTTTGAGTATTGCCTCCATCCAGCCCTTCCAAGAAATATTGTTTGAGCTACCCTCGAGTGCATACTCCAACCTCAAGCCATTGAAAGCCATTTCAATCTTGAATCAGCTGTAGCACCAAGAAAGTCTTTCTGCAAATTCGAATTCTATCTAGTCACAAACTCAGCTCCTGCTTCACTTCTACAATTTCCTGTGCTCTGATACCATGTAGAAATTATACAATGCATGTATATCTTAGATTCACCAGATCTAAAAATGTACTAAACTTAAATACTGAATCACTTCTACAAATACTTTGTGGAATTCATTACACACTTGCTAATCACATGAACATGAAGAAAAATCAAATCAACCACAACACAGATAATTTCCCGGGGAAACCTTACAACTAAAAACCCCACTATCTTCTATTTTATATTAAGCATGGATCATGAAACAATTACATACAAAACTCTTCTCACAAGATCCCTCTAGTACTCAACTAATTGTCTCACACTATCATGAACAAAACTGACCAACACATAGCCAATTCTCAGCCTCTAGACAACCTTCCTTACTTGCACAATCCATAAAAGATAGGAATTCTGGCCTTCCTTGATTGTGCAAGTATCATGGGCACTCCGATGGGTGTTTGGTTGCATGTGTGCAAGCCAATAATGCTACAACTGATAGTCAACTTCCCTTTCACCTAGAACTCAATTGGGTCTCCACTGGATCTGACATGCATGCAGCTAATAATAGTAAATCCTCAGTTGCATGTGAGATCACTGATTGTGAATTAATTAATATTTAATTCACTTGATGTCTCACTAGTGTATCTTTAGTTACAACTAGCACAACTGATTTTAACTCACTTAACTAAGTTAAACTGATTACAACTTGCATTAACTAATGCACCACTATGCTTCGAACTCTGTTACAACTATAATTACTCTGCATGCCTCACCAACTACCTCTAACTCGAAATCCACTAGCTAATTGAGCTTATCACTCTCAGTAAATTATTTCAAGTCATCATTGAGAATAGATTACAATTTAGTCCATCTTAATTAAGGGATAACCAAAATAGACATGCACCCAAAAATAGCACCGTGGGCCCCACCCTAGTTTCGGTGCTTAATGCAACTAGACATAGGTGCTGAATTTTTCTTGTTGAATCTCAACAACACATATCACGAGGTTAATATGAATCACATGAAAAAAAATTACTAAAAATACTTCTAATAAAATTGTTCAATAAATTCAAAGAGAATCACCATAATATTGATATCTCAATTAATACATTTGTGAAACTTAAACCATAATATAGTAAACTTATCATTATTCATGACATGTATTATTATCGTTACCATGTGAAATTTTAATTATATAATAATATTTTCCTTTATTTTATTAAAAACTTCAAAACAAATTCACTTTCACCTTCCACCATTCATGCTTTTATTTATCAAATTCTATGCAAAGAGAAGTTAAAGTTATTTTATGAAACAATGTGTTAGTGGAAATTTTTTTTCCCATTATGAAAATATGGTCGTATTCCATTCTAATTACCCTTTTCATATGAATGGTCCATTATTGTCAGCTATAATTTTTTATTAAAAGAGATAAGAATATGTTACTCTTAACATTGTGATAAATTTCTTAGAGATGCATGGAAATAAGATTTTTAAATACACAAGTGATTCACCTAGAGCGAGATGGATGGAAATACCTATAGTTCAAACAATCAAGTGATTTTTTTCACCAAGGACAATTTAATGGTTGATTTTTCATAATTTTACACATTTGATGTTGAAAAAAAGATATGGAGTGAATATTGCCATTTCTTGTCCATGTTTTACATAGAAATACACAATACAATGTTGTTGATATAAAAAACACTAATAATAATTGTTATATGATTAAAGAATATCATATCTATATTACGATGATCATGCACATATTATACACTTTTTGCAACATTATTTTGATGTAATTTATGATTCTTCGAAATAGTGCAAAAGTTGAATTCAATCAACATTACATTTGGTAAAATGTTATAAAGGTTGATTTAAATCCTCATCCTCATGATCATTATTTTGGTTGTTTTACCTTCAAAGAAATCCAATAATATATATTTTGAAATTTCCTTATTACTAGCCAGGAAAAATGAGAAGAAGTTGTTGTAAGGATATGTTTAAAACCATTATTTTAAATATGCCATACGAGCCAATCTATTGACTAATTTGTATCCCTGATCAAGTTCTTCAATGATATAGATTGAATTTAAGCTACAAAATAATCAACAGTGAAGAGATGTGCATAAGTATATCTATATTTTGTTTGCAAAATTCAATAAACTTAATTGAATGTATATTTCATTATTTTGAATGATAAATGAAATATTAAAATATTTTTAAAATATATTGTCTTTTTTTTGTGAGTTTGAATGGTGAGTCTACATCATGGTCATATTCAAGAATAACACTCGAATAAAACAGATAATTGAACCAATAATTTAACATATAAAAATGTCTTAACAAGACACTCGATCACTATCTATCCAAGATCTCATAAACATAATTTATTATCCTTTAAATATATATTTTTCAAATAATAATATCATATCATAAAATAAAATAATTGAGAAGGTCGACAAATTAATTATATATGTTATTAGCACCACACACGAGGCTAGAGATTTACATTCTATTAAGAAAAATGCATTTAAAATTGTATTTTAAAATTATATTTAGATTGGCTAGAAGGAAGCAATTCTACTTTTATTTATTTTATATAAATGACAAAAAGAAATCCATAAAAGTTCATGCAAACATAATTAACAAAAATGCTGAACTTTAGGAACATATAAAGATTAATCAAATGGAAAAGTGCCACTTTCAACGATGAAGTTGATTTCCAAGAATAATATGGTATTTATTTATTGATGTTCATAGTGTTTGTCAACATGTTATAGAAAATCAAATTTCGAAAATATAAATTTGGCATCAATTTTTATATTAGTTAGGGTTTCTAGAAAATAAAATTTCACTTTCAGTAATATATATACATATGAGGAAAAGATAAATTTAGTATCATCTTATATATTGGTTATGGTTTCTAAAGAGAAAGTGAATATTATTTGACACCACAAAGAAAAAGTGTAGGTTAATGTGGGATTATGATAATAGTGGTTTAATATACGAAATAATATATATTATAATTAAAAAATATATATTTTATAAAAGCTATTGAAACCAAGGATTATGGTTACTTTGACGACTTTCAACCAGAGATTATAAGTTGTAAATATATCCACTACTAAAATAAATTTGGTAAAAGTCAAATAAAAAGGGAAATCAAAGGTTAAAAGATTGAAAATGGTGAAGACAATACATGAAAGAACAATATAGGATAGCCTTCCATCACAATGTTTCTAAACAACATTCTACTATGATAATTGATATTAACAATATATTACCTACTTGATTGCTTGCTTGCATGATGTTTTTGCTCGATGGCTTAAAGTTATTTTTTGTCTTAAAATTTTATATGGTTTAAAATTTGAATAATTTTTTTTTATTGGAATCATCAATATTTAAGTGAATGACTTATCTTATTAAATGACATATTTTTCAAATTTTTATTTAAATATCAAAATGATTGATATGTGTTTTACTAAATGGTATAATTTTTACATAATTCCGAAAACAAAGGTTCATTCTATGATATATTAAATTAATAGAATGATCTATGTTTTTAAATAATCTATATTTTAAATTTAATAATATATTTTATTGAACATTAAATATTTGTTAAATTTTAAACTTTTTTTTTTTTTTTTTTTTTGAGAAATCTATTTTTATTTAATAATTGATTTTTTTTTAAGTTTTAAAAATTGACCAGATTTCCAAAGGTGTTTTTTTTTTGCTCTGCTCTGTAGCCCTGTGGCCCAGAGCATTCTTGCCTATGTCATATATGATTTGCAAGCCTTAGCTTTGGCATTAAATCCCTGCATGGAATCATCTTCAATGATTACCCTTTGGTTTGATCTCGATTGGCTCGTCTCTTCAAAATCCAACTTTGCTCTTGTGTGCCTCGATTAGGTCGGGTGGCCAGCCATTACCAATCTGGCCTCCCCCTTTATCTTGGGTTAGAATATCGTGGATTTCAAATCACTGGTGAACAATGGAACACATTTCCACAAAGCCCCCCCACCCCCCCATGTTTTCTTAAGAAAGTGGATGAAATTCTGAAGGTGGAGGTCTTGGCTCCTCATGGTCGAATGCATGCCCTTCAAATCATTGAAAGGGGTTTAGTGGGGTAGTTCATGGGGCTATGGTCATATCACATATATGTTCGTCTCAGGGTTGAGAAAAACTGGAAACCCCTAATCAAAGGGGAGTTCACCTCTTCCTTCCACGAAAAATTTATTCACTTTTTTCTTTGAAAATAAACTAGATTGAGATTTGATCTTTAGGAGTGAACCATACTTCATGGGTGCCTAATGAATTTATTTATATTTTTAGATCCCAAATTTCAATCTCAACAATGATGTCCCATCTATTGTACTATTATGGGTGAAGCTTCCCCTTCTTCCCCTACACTATTGGAATGATGCCACCTTCAAGACTATCAACAACACTTTAGGAAAGTATGTGGATTGTATGGATCCTCGTGACATCCTCTTATCTTGTGCTCTAATATGTGTGGAAGTCGATTTAGATAAAGGGATACTTATTGAAATCAACTTCAACTTAGACAGTTGGTACCATATCCGAGAGGTATATTGTGATCAACTACCCTTCAAATGCAATTTTTCCATAAATATAAACACTTTTCTCTAAATTTCCCAAAAAATAGGACGATTTGGAAAAGTAAGGAGAATAAGGTGTACAATGGAAACAAGTGAAAAAGGAAGGGATCTAATAGTTAGCAACCTACCCAACCCCAGTAGAAAGAGCAAGAAAATTAGAAGGGTTTTGGATCTAACTCTCCTAAAAATAAATCCATTAGAAGTGGAGAAGGAACAAGCAAATTAGTGAATAAAGGTAGTAATGGAAACAAGTATGAATTTCTTGAAAATGAATAAGAAGGGGAAATCTCTCAACAAAACCTCCTTGAATCAGATCAAAAATTAAATATGTATGATCCCTAAGAGCCCAATGAGCCACCTGCGGAGCTGAGATCCAATGGGGAACAAAAAATGAATAAAGTTAACTCTTATGAAGACTCTCACCACGAGAAGGTGATGTAGGAATAACTCTAATAAGTTCATTTGATGAGAAATATAAATCACAAAAATTAAAAAAGACAGAACACCAATAGAGAAGTTCACATTGGAAAAACAGAAAAGGAGAAATAATTTGGGAAAATCCCCAATCTCAAGCATCTTCATATCAAGGAAATGGGCAATAAGGGAAAAAGAGGATCTGGTGTAACCCCATTTTAGGGGGCATCTCATCCAAAGAATAAGTAATGATATTTCGCTCATGGAACTATAGAGGAATTGGGTCTGAGAAAAGAAGGAAAAAAGAAAACTCCCTAATTAGAAGAGAAATACCCTCATTGGTCCTATTCTAGAATACTGAAATGGAGGATCAAAAGAGCCAAGTGAAACACCATAATCTATGTAATGATAGTGTCCTTGATTCAGTCATTAATAAAGGAGCTTCAGGTGGCCTTTTCACCCTATGGGATCCTTGGCAAGTTTAGTTTCTGAACTCATGAAACTCACTTCATTGGATTGCATCCTCCTTTATATATCTTGTCTCCAATAAGGTATGTTTAGTTATAAATGTTTATATGTCAGTTCATTTTAGAGAGAAAAAAGAATGTCTGGCCTCTCTCCAAGGCCTTCAAAAATATGGGATTGGACCCTACAACATATTTGCTGGGAATTTTAGCATTACCCTACACATATTCGAGAACAAACGGGGCTCACTTGTTAGGGATCCATTTCAAGAAAGAAATGTAGGAATTTATTAGCCATTCACAATTAATAAACATCAAACCATCTGGTATCCAATATAATTGGAATAAAAACAGGGTTAGCTTGCTACATATTGCTGCAAGATTGGATCGGTTCCTCATCTTGGATTCCTTCCTGGGCTGCAATTTCACTCTTTTATCCTCTATCCTTCCATGGAATGGTTTAGACAATTGCCCTATCAAGTTGGGTCTGACTCCTCTTGACTATGGTCCCATCCCATTTAGATTATATTTGTTGTTGATTTCACATATGGACTTCCACAATCTAGTATATTAGTATTAGCTACCTTGGGTTGATGGAAGCCATATCTAAATTTGGGTAAAAAAGATCAAAAGGCTTAAAGTATTAAATCTTAGATAACATCTTTACAAACGAATAGGTTGGAAACTATTGAAGATCTAGAGAAGAAAATTTCTTAGATTCACTCCACCATTAAGACTAAGCCTGTAACTGTTTAAATGTTAAATTAAGATAAACTTACATTTGTAAAATAACACTCTCTAATAAGAGAAGAAGAAGAGTATTGGAGACTGAAATCCCGAAGTGCATGGCTTCATGAAGGGGACAAAAACACACAATTTTCGATAAGCAAGACAAGAATAAGGAAATGAAAAATAATCAAGGTGGATGATTTCTAACAAATTAAGGAGGAGTCCGTAACACATTTCAACAATTTCTATAATTAGTGTGATCCCCTGTCAGATGAGGTAGAGGCTTATATGTTAGAAGAAATATCGCAATTGATATCCAAAGATATGAATCACTAGCTTATCCTCCCTATAGAAGTGAAGATCAACAAAAGTGATTTTTTCACTCCAGCCTGACAAAGCTCTAGTTCCAGAGGGATTTACAACTCATTTTTATCAACATTTATAGGACATTATGTTATGAAACCAACTCCAAAATAGAAGAAAAGAGAGATCAACGCCTTAGAAATAAACCACTTCAAGGGGGAAACCTCCAATACATTACACAAATGAACAATTCTTGGATGATACAAATGAAAAAACCTCCTTCTATATATAGGGGTCCATGGGGTCACAATATAATCCTAGTCGACCTAACAATAATAATGCAAGGGAACAATAATAACAATATGGGTGTTACAGGGGTACAACAATAACAATAAGGGGCTACACTAATAAAAATAAGGGACTATACTAGTAATATGGGGACCTAACATAGCCCTCTCCTTAAAAAACATGTTTTCCTCAATGCTTGAGTAGCTCTGGATGCTTTTGTATAAAATTCTCATCCTCCCATGTAGAATATGAAGTGGGTAAGTTCTTCCACTTGATGAGATACTCTGAAATTGATCGATTTTGTAGCTGTCGAGTTCTTGTTTGCATGACTGTTTCAGGTTCCAATATGATTTTTACTTCCTCATCAAGTTCTGGAAATATTGTTTGAACTAGAAGTTTGTCACCTATAACTTTCTTTAAGCATGAAACATGGAAAACTGGATGCACTCGTGAAGAAGCAGGAAGCTCCAATGTGTATGCCATAGTACCAATATTTTGCAACATCTTGTAAGGACCATAGTATTTTGGCGATAATTTATTATCCTTCTTATCTTGCTTGAGGGACACTTGTTTGTATGGTTGTAGCCGTAAAAATACCCAGTCTCCTACATCAAAACTTCTCTCACTGCAATGTTGATCTTCCTGTTTTGTGCGAAATTGAGGTTATCCTTTAAGAGTTGGAGAACTTGCTGTTGATGCTCGATGTGATGTTCCACTACTTGCACCTTAGAATTTTCTCTTAAAGATGATGTGATGGATGGTGGATGATATCCATAAAGTGCCATAAATGGGGTCATTTTTTCTGCAATATGGAAGGAAGTGTTATACCACCATTCAGCTAGAGGTAACCACTTGACCCATTGTGTTTGTTTATCAGATACAAAACAACGAAGATATCCTTCCAAACATTTTTTCATTATCTCATTTTTACCATCAGATTGAGGATGATAAGATGAGCTATGAGCTACTTGAGTACCCAAACAAGAAAATAATCCCGTCCAAAAATTTCTAGTAAAAATGGGATCTCTGTCACTTACCATAATCTTTGGGTTTCCATGTAGCTTTTGAATTGTTTACATAAATGCAGTAGCAACTGTACTTTCTTTAAATGGATGAGATAATGCACAAAAGTGTGCATACTTAGTAAGTCTATCAACTACCACCATGATGACACTCTTTCCTTCGGACTTAGGTAAAACTATGATAAAATCCATTGAAATCTCCTCCCAACGTTGACTTGGAATGGATAAAGGTTGTAGAAGACACGGGGTCTTAATTGTCTCAACTTTATTTTGCTGGAAAACCAAACATTCTGTCACAAACTTTTGAATATCATATTTAAGGCCATCCAAAATAAATTCTTTCTTCACCCCGTGGTAAGTTTTTAAAAGTCCCGAGTGTCCTCCTAATGGAGAAGTGTGAAATTCCAAAAGAATCTTTTATTTTAGTTGGGAATTCCTACAAAGATATAAGCAATCTTTGTACCATAAGGAATCATTTTTCCAACTAAATGTATCAGATGTACTAGGATCTTGCTTCAATTTTTGAATGAGTGTCCACACTTCTTCGTCTTTCTTCCATTCATCCCTTGCTTCGGTCATCCAATCTAGTTGGATAATAGAAATTGCATAAAGCAATGCTTCCACCTGTTCATTGTTTCTTGAGAGTGCTTCTACAACAACATTTAGCTTCCCTTTCTTGTAGATGATTTCAAAATCATAACCTAACATCTTTGTGAATCATTTTTGCTACTCTTCTAAAGATAGTCTTTGTTCTAAAAGATGTTTAAGACTATCATGATTATTTTTTACCTTGAAGTGCCTTCCCATTAGGTAAGGTCGCCATTTCTTTAGTGCATGTAGTATTTCCAAAATTTCCTTCTCATAAATAGCTTTTTTTAAATACTTTCCTTTGATTGGACGACTTTAAAAAGCAATGGGTCTTCCTTCTTGCATTAAAACAACACCAATTCCATTTCTTGAGGCATCACATTCCACAAAAAATGTTTTTGTGAAGTCTGGCATAGCTAAGACCAGTGCTAGGCACATTGCCTCTTTAAGATGTTCAAAGGCCTTAGTTGCTTCAAGATTCCATGAAAATGCATCTTTCTTCAATAATGCTGTTAGAGGTGCTGCTATTCTCCCATAATTATTAACAAACTTGCAATAATACCTTATTAACCTGAGAAATCCTCGCAACTGCTTTATGGTTGTGGAGACTTTCTATTCCTTAATGGATTTAATTTTGTTAGGGTCTAACTTAACACCCTTGTGAGATACAATATGACCCATATATTACACCTCTTTTACTCCAAAGAAACGTTTGGATGTTTTTGCATATAATTGTTTCTCCTCCAATAGTTTGAGCACATTTTCAACATGTTGAACACGATCCTTCCAAGACCTGTTGTAGATTAATATGTCATCAAAAAATACTAGCACAAATTTTCTAAGGAAGGGTTTGAAAACGGAATTCATCAACCCTTGAAATGTAGAAGGTGCATTGGTAAGCCCAAAAGACATGACCAAAAATTCTTAATGTCCTCATGAGTTCGAAATTATGTTTTCGGAATATCTTCAATCTTCATTCTAATTTGATGATATCCTGAGTGAAGATCCAACTTGGTAAAATAAATTGCGCCATGTAATTCATCTAATAATTCATCAATCACATGAATGGGAAATTTATCTTTAATAGTGAGCTTATTTAGATCCCTATAATCTGGACACATGTGCCATGATCCATCCTTCTCGTGCACCAATAATACTGGAGCAGAGAAATAAATTTGACTAGGTTGAATTATACCAGCCTCTAACATTTCTGCAATCATGCATTCAATTTCACTCTTTTGGACATAAGGATATCTGTAAGGCCTGATGTTTTGAGGAACACTTCCTGGAATCAAATGAATAACATTATCATGATCACGAATAGGTGGGAGTCCTTTGGGAGTTTCAAACACCTTGGAATGATTGTCCAATAATTTTAGGAGATCTGGATAAATAGATGATTTTGATGTTGGAACTTCTAGTGAGAATAATTGTGCAATTATGCCTAATTGTTCTTTCTTCAGAAGCTTTGTCATGACATTAGAGCTTATTATCTTTCTCGACTTCCCTGCAATACCCTGTAATTCGATTTCATTTCCTTCAAAAAAAAATTTCAAGAAAAGTTCTTGAAAATTAAAATCTACCGTCCCCAAAGATTGTAACCATTGTACTCCTAGTACAACATCCGCGCCTCCCATTGGAATGGAACACATTGGACTATTAAATACATATTCCCCCATGGTTAGATTGATATTATGGCATTTTCCAGAGCAATTTATAGTTCCTCCATTTTCAACCATCACTTGACATTATGGTGCTAGGTTAAGGAAACAATTCAATTCCTTGGCTACCTTACAATGAATAAAATTATGGGTACTACCTGAATCAATCAACACTATTACTTTTTTCTTCTTGATATGTCCTTCGATCTTGAGAGTTTGAGGAGTGGTAATTCCTACCAATGCATTACACGATATGGTCGGACTCATTTCTTCTTCTTCTAGGGTTAGTTCCTAGTGTATATCATCTTCTTTTGAAGTTTCTTGTTCATTTTCTTCCTCCTCTTCACAATATATGTAAAATAATTTCTTCTCAGCACACTTATGACCTTGTATTTTCTATCACAACTGTAGCAAAACCCTTTTGCTCTTTTTTCTTCCAATTGTTGTGGTGTCAAACTTGTAGGTTGTGGAATTCTAGGAGTATCAAAACATCCACATTTATAGATGTGAGTGGTAGGCTTCCTTGTCGCCATAATTTTAAATTCAAATTTTCTTGCCAACCTGAATGCCTTCTCCAATGAATCAGGTTCCCAAACACGAACTTCATGTTGGATTTTATCCTTTAAAGTCCCCATGAAGACGTCAATCATATGTTCCTTTGGAATATCAGTTACCCTTATATTCAATTTTTGTAAGTCCTCAATTTGCTCCACCACTGAACCCTTTTGTTTGAGATTTATCAATTGGCTAAAGAAGGTGTTGCTCTTTATATCCTCAGAATGTGCTATCATTTCCTCCATAAAAATTGACCAAGTGAAAATTTTTTTATGGGAGCAAAGCCATCGATACCATACCAATGTATTTTTTTCTAAATGTAAATTTGCAATGCGTAAATTTTGTGTGTTTTGCACATTATTGAGATCAAAATATTGCTCCATCTATAGTATCCATGTTACGAGATCCTTGCCATCAAACTTCCTCATATCCATCCTTGGAATATGGTGGTTCTTCCATCCAACATTAGAGTTTATGAAATCATGATTAACTTTTATTTTGTTCTCATAATGAGTTTCCTCTACTACCTTTTCTGCATTAGGAAACATTTCTTGTATAAACTTTGTCAAACCTTCCATGTCTGTTTTAGATCATTCTTCATGTTTTCCATGTTGTCTTTCATTTTTTCTTCCATGTCATCCGTCTTAGCTTCCATGCCAGGTTCCATGCCATCCATATTAGCTTACACTCCTTTCTTAAAACCATCCATATTATTCTTAAAACCATCCATCTTCACTTCCACGCCTTTCTTCAAAACTTCCATTTCATTTTTTGTTTCTCTTTGCAAGAGCGAAGTTTGGTGCACTTGCTCTTGTAATTTTGTTAGATCATGTTGCAATTCTTCATCCTCATGAGTCATAGTAGAGTATTCTAAGGGCTTAATGGGTGTTGAATTATTTTTAGGGGGCATTTTAGAACCCAATATTATGCTCAATAGGCCCTTGGAATCACTTAAAACTAAATTTTCAAACAAGGCTTATGCAATTTGAAAACAATACACACCTTTTTCTTGCTTTTGAGGAGGTCGATATTGAAACTGAATTATCTCTATAATTACAGATCTTCAATATCTAAAATTTGGTTATGTAGTAGCCCTATGAATCTTCTTTTGAATCCCACAGGTATGACATGACTTGGATACTTCAAGGCAAAGTTATGCCAAATTTTTTACAATGACCTAATTATGGATTGGTTCAATAGAGAACACTTGTATGGCATTCCACATCTATTTGTTTCCTCATTATACTCTGAAATTGATACACAGGAAACTACAGTCTGTGTGCTTGTGGCCACTTTTTACATAATTCCAATCTGATGCTCAAAGAGAGATTTATGATGATTTTCCCAAGGTCACCTCTTTGAGATGAAATTCGGGAGCCTAAACAAACCCTAACTTCCAAAGATCATATCTTCGCAAATATTTCGAACCAAGATCTAAAATTTTTATAGGAAGTTCCTTAGTGTTTCAGATTCGCTCTGTAAAAATTTCAGATTCTGAAACTTTGCAGAAAAGATGTTATAGCAAAAATTCCACGATAATTTTTTTTGGTGAAATTTGGGAGACTGAAAAAATCTTAACTTCCACAGATCATATCTTATAAAATATTGCGAACCAAGATCTGAAATTTGTACACGACGTTCCTCAGGATTTCTGCTTCGATTTGTATAAATTTCAGCTTTTGAACCTTCGTATAAAAAATGTTATAGTGAAAATTCCATGATGAACTGTTTGGAGAAGCGAAACCCTAGAATCCAAAGCTCTGATACCAAATGTTATGAAGCCAGCTCCAAAAATAGAAGAAAAGAGATATCAATGCCTTAGGAATCAACGACTTTGAGTCGGAAACCTCCAATTCATTACATAAATGAAAAATGCTTGGATGACAGAAATGCAAAAACCTCCTATATATAGGGGTCCATGGGGTCACAATATAATCCTTGCCGACCTAAAAATAATAATGTAAGGGAACAACAATAACAATATGGGAGTTACAAGGTTACAACAATAAAAATAAGGGGCTACACTAATAACAATAAGGGACTACACTAGTAATATAGGGACCTAACACATTATCAAGTGGTATCTTTGTTAGGTGGTGGAATAATCTTTGAAATTTTTTTACTTTAGAGGTGGTATCAATAAACCTTTCCTCTTGATCCCCAAAGATACCAACCCCTCCTCTTTTAATAGATTCAAACCCATTTCTATATGCAATATTTCCTATAAAATAATTTCCAAACTATTAGTATAAAGACTCAAGAAGTTCCTCCCAACAATTATATTTAATAATCAAGGGGGGGTTTTGCGAGGTAGATAGATCATTGATAATATTATATTATACCAAGAAGCAATAGACTTTAGTCGAGAAAAAGGGGATAAGGGAATGATCATCAATGCCAATGCCTTTGATAGAGTCAATAACATCTTCCTCTATAATGTAGTGGATAAATTGGGATTTAATAAAAAAATTATCTAGTGGATCAATCTTTGCATTGGTTTTCCCTGGATACCCCCTTTGGTAAATGATAGAGACTCTATATTCTTCAAAGCTTATAGGGGTATTTGGAAAAGGTTCCCATTATCCCCTTTCTTATATATCCTAGTAGTAGACTTCATAAGACATTGTTTAGATATGGGGCATAGAAACACCTGTCTCCAAGGTCTTTAATATACACAAGATATTAAAAGATCCAATCATGTAGAGTTTTGTTATGAAACCATTTTTATTTGAGGAGGCTATCTGACCATATATAAGATATTTAAACAAGTGCTAGACAATTTCCTTGATTCCTTAGGAGGCTTAAAAAACTCTGCCAAGTCCAAAATTTTATTATGGAATATATTAGCATCCAAGCATGATCAAATCAGTGAGGTATTTGGATTTCAAATAGTGAAAATTTGGAAAGATTCCAAGTACCTAGGTACTCCCATTTATCTCAAATATCACTCTCCCGAGGCCTAGCAAGGTATCCTAAGAAAAGAAAAGGAAAAATGGAATCTTGGGGGACCACATTAGGGGAATTTTGAGGTTTAAAATGGGCCTCCTAAGGAAAATGTACAACCAAAATAAACTTTATAAGAACCAATATGATTCAAGATGATGATGTCAACCATGGGGGATGATTCACCATTTTTTAAGTAAAAGGGTGAAAATATTAAAAAATAATAAAATAATAAAACTACGTTTTCAACTCATATTTTCAACTTATCTCCCAAATTATTTACTCAAGTTTCGAGTGGGAGTACTCATTGGATGAAAAATTTAATTCCTTATCCAAGGAGTATCCATGTTGCATACTTTTTATGGACCCTACTACATGAAAAATTAGAAATACATAAAAAAATATGATTGCAATAATGTCTTTCATGTATTTCTCATTTTTCATGTAGAAGGATCCATCGAAAGTATGCAACATGGGTAATCCTTGGATGAGGAATTAAATTTTTCATTTAACGAGTACTCTCGCTTGAAATTTGAGTAAAAACTTTGGGAGATAATTTGAAAATACGAGTTGAAAAAGTAGTTTTTTCTTTTTTCCCTCTAAAATTTGATGATGTAATCAAATCTTATTTTATTATTTCTACTATTATTTTATAATTTCCTTAGGAGGCCCATTTTAGAACTCAAAATTCCCCTAATGGGTGGCTTAACTTAGTAGGTTTCATTTTCCTTAGAAAGGAAATCTTGATACTCTCATCTCTCTTGGCTCCCCAATATGTCCTCCATTATCTGGGAAAGATATGAAATAGTTTCTTTGGAAAAGGGGGAAATCTCCTACCAAGATATTTCACTTGATTAATCGGGCCACTGTGCTTGCTCCAAAAATACATGGAGAATTGGGAATTTGTGACACTACTATAATGAAACAAACCATTAGAGCCAGAATAAGATAGAAATTAAAATCTAATTCGGAAGCATGGCAGGCTCAAATTCTCATTGAAAAATACTCTCAACAGGGCATTAGAAGAAGCATATATTCAATCCAATCTGCTTGACTAGGGTCCCCCGTCTAGAAGTTGATCTCATCCATTGGAAATTAAAAAAAAACAAAATATTAGTTGGATGCCTAGGAATGGATGAAATTTTCAAAACTAGATGGAGCCAATAATGAACCATCCCCGTCTCCAATCTACAAAAGGTATACACCCTCTCCGGATCTACTTAAGTAATCAAGGTATCAATACGCTAGCTCAAATATTGCAATGGAATGAATTGGGATAGTGGGAATGCTAAAATATGGAGAATATCCCCTTCAATATTACGCTTCTTGTGGAGAATATGAAGTAAAATATTAAGGTTTGTCCCCCTTGGAGCCAATAAGAAGTGGAAAATTGGGTTGGAAGTGTTGGAATACGGAATTACTGAGAGGGGGGTGAATTAGTAATTAATTCTAATTATAAACTTTAATCTTAATCCTTATTTTTTCTTTTAACTTGGAAATATCTCATATGAGAATTCACAGCTAAATGCATAAGAAACAATATAAACCATTCACATGAACACACATTGATCTTAATGGAAAGTGACATCTACCCATGGTATTTATCCACCCATGGTATTCATCCACCCATGGAATATACCCATGGTATTGTAAGTGGCATCTACCCATGGTATGCATTCACCCGTGGTATTTATCCACCCATGGAATTTTTTTGTGGTATTGTAACTAACAAAAAATAAATGTAGAAGATGAAAAATGGTCATTTTGTATCCAAAAACATGTTATAATAAATATTATGAGTTATATTGACCGAGTTATGCCCATTTTAAATTAGTTTTTATATCTGGAGCAACATTCGGAGTGGTTTCCCTTTGGAGGTATGCCCTTCCACCCCGCTTTAGTAGGCACTTGCTTCAAATTGATTAGTTTCAGCATAAAAATATTCGTCTTGGGTTATTTGGAGACGTTCCCTCCCACCCTAGGCTATGTAGGCCCTTGCTACTTCATCAACAATCAACATCAGGGTTATGGGTCGACCATACAAAATCATTTTCATCGAAGTCCATTTGCTAGGACGTACACTGTTAGTATCATAGTTGGTCACAAGAATTACAGGGTATCTATATCCTCGGATCTTCATTTGTTATGGGTCATCCACAAACCCACACTTCATCGAAGTCCATTTCCTAGGTTGCACATTGTCAGTATCATAGTTGGTGACAACAATTATAGGATATCTCTATCCTCAGATCTTCATTCATCATGGTTATGGGTTAACCACACAAAACCATTCTCTTTGGTGGCTCTTCATATTTAACACAAGCTTCTCAGGAGGGAACTTCACACAATGGGGACCATTGTTTCTTAAGGAGGGAGGAACGATCCGAATGGAAAGTTACATCTACCCATGGTATTCATTCACCCATGGTATTTATCCACCCATGGTATTCATCCACCCATGGAATCTACCCATGGTATTTTAGGTGGCATCCACCCATGGTATTGTAAGTGGCATCTACCCATGGTATTCATTCACCCATGGTATTTATCCACCCATGGAATTTACTTGTGGTATTGTAACTAAAAAATAATATAAGTAACAAGTCACATTTTGTAGAAGGATAGATTTTCCATCACAGTGTAGATTTTACAATTATTCTTTTTTTTAATAAAAAAAAATCATTATGGTTTTGTTTACTATGTTATCTCATTTTTTTCTGGCATTTCAAATTTTCAGATCTTGTGGGGCTCCCACCCAAGATCTATTTCAATTTTTTAGATCTTGGGGGCCTCCCCCCAAGATCCGGATCACACACCATCAACATGAGCAACATATACACATGGTCATAGAGGTTTAATGTGGAAACCCAAAAGGGAATAACCACCAATATGTTTTTTAGTATGATGTAATATGTGCTCCTACTCAATTACATCAATTTTTTTTGTGGAAACCCATTCACAGGAGGCCCCAACCCCCTTCAAATAAGCAAGCCACAAATTTCCAAAAGGATTGAACCTCACATAAATGCACGCGACATCATGCTTCAACCAACTATCCTATTTTTCATAAAATTTTCAAACTAATAACAATGGTCTTCCTATTTTTACATAAAAAACATAAAGAACTTGGTCTGTTTTCTTTTACAACTCCTTCCTCTCTGCTCTACAAATACACACTCAACTAACTTCTTCTCTACTCTATTAGCTTTGCTACACACACACCCACACTAACTCGTCCCACATTCATTCAAAATATTTTCTTCTTGGCCTAATCTCCTGCGCACTTTTGCTCTCACTCTCCAACTAGTGCTAACATTGCCACACACAACATTATTGCAATACAGTCTAACTTGACATCTCAAAGTTTTTCATTTCAATGTTATACATAGGAAAATGTAGTCCATCAACTCATCATTCAAACCACATGTAATTTAGTATGACTCACTGGTATTCAATAAAAAACATGAGTGTGGAACTCTTACCAAATCACAAGGCACTGTAAGACTCTTCAGATCTGTTAGCATGCTATCACAAATTTTAATTACTTAACATGTCTAACTTTCTTATTAAATTATTTGTTGTATAAATTTCATGATCGGGGATGGATCTCTTTAATGTAGAAAATCCTTCATTAATTATTTGAGATTCATGGTCCTCATTTCCTTTTTTCTCATTTCTTTGTAGTTTCCATTAATTCCAGCAACAGGTTTTAACAAAGTTTCCAACTTTGGCGAAACTCCAAATATAGTGGAACATTATCAAATATTCCAGCCCATTTATGCCTTGTGAATAAACCAAAGTGCTTTTCTCTAAGCCCTAAGGCTCAAAACTATTAGGGGAACTTTGAGGTATAAAATGGGCCTCCTAAGGAAATTATAAAATAATAGTGGAAATAATAAAATAATATTAGATTACATCATCAAATTTTAGAGGGAAAAAAGAAGAAACTATTTTTTCAACTCGTATTTTCAATTTGTCTCCTAAAGTTTTTACTCAAAGTTTGAGCTAGAGTACTCATTGGATGAAAAATTTAATTCCTCGTCCAAGGAGTACCCATGTTGCATACTTTCGATGGACCCTCCTACATGAAAACATAAAAATACATGAAAAACGTGATTGCAATCACGCATTTTCATGTATTTTTCATTTTTCGTGTAGTAGGATCCATTGAAAGTATGCAACATGGGTACTCCTCGGATGAGGAATTAAATTTTGTATCCAACTAGTACTCTTGCTTGAAATTTGAGTAAAAGCTTTGGGATATAAGTTGAAAATACGAGTTGAAAAAGTAGTTTTATTATTTTATAATTTTATAATCTTTTTACCCTTTTACTTAAAAAATGGTGAATCATCCCCCATGGTTGACATCATCATATTGAATCCTGTTGGTTCTTATAAATTTAATTTTGATTGTACACGTTTCTTAGGAGGCCCAATTTAGACCTCAAAATTGCCCTAATGCCTCTAATAAAGGAACCACACACAAAAATGAGTCCTGGAGTGCCTTTCATCATCTACCAAGATCATCAAATACTAGGAATATTTTCATATCCCTGACTCCGTTACCCTGGGTTTTTTTGAACATGCCTCACCTATGAAACACTAAAGACAAATATATGGGCTAACACATCCCAATGGGACCGCCCTCTAACCATGTGTGTGATTTCTATTGGTCCATTTTCTCTGCTCGTTTTTCCACCTATTCTGTCACCATGCCCCATAATTTTTCCACCCTAGATATATAAACTTGAGCTTCTTTTGAAATTGTCGGGGACCATCCTCCAAGGTTACGTGTCCTAGTGGGACCATATGTCACATGCACTAACCAAATACGAAACAACTAGGATGACCTATTGTGCCAGTGCACATTTCACCATGTCTTAGTGCCTTGTCATCCCAAACATTTATATATGTGCCACAACATAAACTACCAGGGAGTGACCTCTAGGATGATATGTTTGTGTGGGACCACACTTGCACACTTATGCCAATGAGAGACTTTCTAGGATGATTTGTATCATCCTCCATGCTGACCTATATCCCACCTATACCAACAACCATGTGTCAAGCTCCAAGTGATGCCATGTGTCATCCATTTTGACCTAATTGGTCACTAAAAAATTCCAAATATGCATGCCACATGTCACTTTTTTGGAATTCCATGTGTCTAGGTCTTACATCATGTTGATCTCATCCCAAGCCTATGGGTTACTTACATCATCTGTCACAATTTTTTTCACATGTGCATCCACTTATCTTCGTCATTCAATTGAGATATGCCATGTGGAATTTGTGCCAACTCCTCGTAGACCTTAGATCTAAAAAATTTAGTCTTGTCCTACCATTGAACCTCCTAGGGAAGAAATTTTTGGGTGGCACGTCCTAGTGGGGCATCTTGTACTATTATCTTGAGCTTTCTATTGGTTGATACTCTGCGCTTGCACCAATTCATATCATTGATCATCTTCCTAACTCTTTACCATTTATAACCGATGCTTTTACATAGGACCCCCTTGTGTGGTGTTACGATATGAGGGGGAGGGGCCTTGATTTTAACCTGGACCATCAATCATGTGATCAATGGTTTGGGAAAACTTCCTAATGTGTCACCCCCTTGTTTTTAATCCGTAGGATGGGATGAACCCTTGCATTTTATCCAATGAGATGGTAGGGATGTGTGGTGCCATATTGGTCCAAGAACTTGACCACTTTTTAACCTAGACCTTCCTCCAGTTTCTCTTCCAAGATTTATTCCATGTTTCCAGATCACGTTGTGCTAACTTCATTGATACCAAGTGGCTACCTCCAATTTTCCAGCCAATTAACCGTGCTACCTATCTATCTACACTGGGTCTTACATAGGTTGGAAGTCAAAGGTCAGGGATCGATCAAACCATTGCTTCTTGCAACAAGGGTTGACTAGTTGATGGCTCAACTAGGTTGAGGGTCAGGGCTCAATTATTCATCTCTATTTTTCTAAGTGGTCCGACTTGGAACCTTGAGGTTATAACCCAGCTATTACTTTGACCCATTTTGACTACCTAACTTTGATTGGAAATAACTTTTGATCTTGGAGACCTTTTTTGGAATTCAACATACAATTGGAAAGCTCTTTTAGAGCACTATCCAACTATGCCACTTACAATAACATATAAACTAATGTATATAGGAAAAAAATAATTAAAAGCATAGGACTCCCAAACCACCATAATTTTGAATTTGAATGTTAGTTTTGTTGTGCTAATTTCATCTTCGAATTTATAATTAATTTGTTGATCTTATGCTTCATGTGCATAGGTTTCCTTGGTGTTTGTGAGTGTTAAAACATGTAAATTATCAAGTTTTTATGTTGAATTCATGAGCATAAAACATGAAAAACAAATATTGAACAAAATCAATAAAAAGTACAACAAACCATCACAATTGATCCATTAACATAGTGTTTTGATGAAGGATTTCACCCCTCCTGGGCTACACCTCCTTCGTCCAACTTCCATGGCTTGGACTTCTGTATTAGCTAAAATGTGAAAAAAATGTTGTTTACATTCACCTACTGCTCCTGAAACCTTCTTCAATGTGTCCTGAATGTCCAAATCATTTAGAAATGACTCTTCTTGCTCTCAATTTGGTCAAATTTTGCCAAATATATGGCCAAAATAGTATTTCCTAGTAAACTGCCTCCAAAACTGGAGAAGACTATAGTTAAGGCCACCAAATTTTGGGGCAGATCCGAATTTGGTGGTTTCGCCGAAAATTTCGCCAACTTAACTGCAGTTAATTAATTGTTAAGCGGGATTAAATGCGCTAAACATGTTTTTCATCTAATCCACATTATAGATAAGGATTAGTGCCAATCCATAATTATGGCACTAATTAAACCTGTTTAAAAAAACCTTCACCCCGCACTTAAACGTTAATCCCGCACATTGTGTTGTGCTCCTCCCTTTGGTCTAATGGTAAGGTCTTATGGGGAGGGTGCTGGCCTGCAGAGCTGGCCCCCTCCAAACCCTCGCTGGTCGATCTTTGCGAAAATGTGTATAAGCCGCACCCATAGTCTTACAAGGACTACTATGATGGCTTAGTGGTAAGCCGACATGTTATGTTGGGGGAGGTCGTGGGGTCGAGCCTCGACCTCTACCCATCCTATAAATAAAAATTTTCCCCACCAAATTTTATTTTATTTTGGACTTTGGATAAGATTTACATCCAACCTTTGACCATTGTAATATTACATAGTTTACACCATATAATAAAACAAATGTGCCCTTTGATATATATATATATATGTTAACATTCGACCTAGAACAATGTAATTAAGAATTCGACCATGCCTTGGTCCACCAAAGGGGGCACGTGGCGACACCTGGCTACACCATGTGTCAGCCTCTGGTTGGACTGTCCCATCCTTAGTATATAACAAATTCGAATTCAACCTTAGGAGCAACACATAAAAAACATTCACCTTCAAACCAAACCGGCGAATCCTGCAGTGACACTTGCCACAATGTCATTGGGCAAAACTGAAGAATATTGCCATAATATTTTGAAATTTGCTGACTGGGCTTCCATGTCACCATTTTGTCATGTTCAGCAAATTTTATAGTTGTTTAGGAAAACGAACAACAGACTCTCTCTTCTTCATCTGAACTCCGTTTTCAATGAAATGAATTTCGTCAGATTCCTGGCGACGAGCTCTTCATTGTCATTCAGTTTCCATTTGATTTAGATAACTTTAATTTTTGAGATTTTACACTGAGCACTTGATTATTTCGATGGACCCTACTACATAAAAAATAATAAATACATAAAAAAAACATGATTGTAATCATGATTTTCATGTATATATCATTTTCCATGTAGCATGGTCCATCTAAAGTATGAAACATGGGTACTCTTTGGATGATGAATTAAATTACACATCCAATGGGTGCTCCCACTCAAATTTTGAGTAAACTCGTAGGGAGATAAATTGAAAATACGAGTTGAAAAACTAGTTTTTTATTTTTTCCCTCTAAAATTTGATGATGTAATCTAATAATTTTTTTATTATTTCCACTATTATTTTATAATATTCCTTAGGAGACCCATTTTAGACCTTAAAATTTCTTTAATGAAATATTATATGACACTATTTTTTTTGCAAAAAATATCATTAGGACAATAACACAATTCTCCACAAATTGTCTTTTTAATCTGAATCAAAATTCACAATGCTATGAATTTTGAGGGCTTCAATTTGATAAAATAGTAACATTTTAAATTTTCATCACCAGATTTGGCCCAAAAGTGGAACCCATCTTCATGCATTCACCCTTAAGGTTTTTTTCATCCAAATAATCTATGTGTAGTAGGTGGCTGCAAAAATGTACTCAACTTCAACCGTAGATAGCAAGATTGAGCCTTATTTTTTGCTAACCTAAGGCATAATGCAATATCCCAAAATTATGTTGCTCCAGAGGTGCTTTTATTGTTATTAAGGGTGCTTTCCTAATCAACATTATTGTAATATTTTAATTTAAAATATTTTCCTCTGGAATTCCATAAACCAAAGTCTGTTGTGCCTTGCAGGTCTTTGAAAATCATTTTTACAATGTTGACATAGCTTTCTCTAGGGCTATCTTGAAATCTGGATACTAGGCCTACTAATTGCATTATGTCTAGCCCTGAGGCAGTGAGGTACAACAAGCTTCCAATCATTGATCTATAGACTATCTAATTTACAAGATGGGTTTGATCCTCTTTACATAGCTTACAACTAGTAACCATGGGGGTACTAACTATATTGCATTCTTCCGTCCCAAATTTCTTCATTGTTTCCATTAAATAATTGGATTGTGAAATGAAGATGTCATTTTTAGATTGAGTAATTTGGAGGTTGAGGAAGAAGGATAGTTCACCTATCATAGACATATCAATTTTTTCCCGTGTTGACTCAAGAAGTAGGTGTCCCATCTTTTCCAAATCATCGCTAGAGATAATACCATCTACTTAAACCACAACAACCAAAAAATGGTCATCTTTATATTTATAGTCCCTCTTTTGAAGCCTTGTTGTGGAATATTACTATCCAATCTGGAATACCAAGATATAAGGGCTTGTTTTATCGCATACAAAACCTTTTTTTAGTCTGCAAACATAATATTTGTTTTTTGTAAGTGCACAAATCCTTACGGTTGTTCTATATATACGTCCTCTTCTAGATCTCCATTGAGAAAGGATAATTTCACATCCATTTGATATTATTTGATATTATTATGGATGGAATATGCAAGGATCATTCTAATGGATTCCAATCTTGGTAATGGTGCACATGAACCTTCAAAATATATCCCTTCTATCTGTGCATACCCTTTTCAAACTAGTCTTTCTTTTCTTTATCAATTGTCCTTCCTCATTTAGCTTGCTCTTAAAAACCCATTTAGTGCCTATAACATTTTTTTCTTTAGGTTTAGAGATAGGCTCCCAAGGTTTATTCTTCTCAATTTGATTCAATTCTTCATTCATTTCTTTCACCAGAACTTATCTTCACTTTCTCGACTAAAACTTTTGGGCTCAATATGTGAATGCAAGGAAATATTTGCACAACTTGGACTCCCAAGGAGTGTTCTCCTAGTTCGAACATTGATTCTACTATCACCAATAATTTGACTTTCTAGGTGTTATTTTTGCACATACTTGAAAGGAGTTTTGTGCATATGTGTTGCATCTTCTTGTTCATATTGTTTTTATACTTATGCTTCTTCCTGATTTGAGAATATGGAGGCTAAATTTTATTCTTCACTTGAGTTCACATTTTCTCTAGATGGATCTGAACGTGACAATATTTCAGCCATTACAATATCAAAGCAATATTAAACTCTTTCTTTCCTCTTGTTGAAGCACTTGTAGCCATTAATATTAGTTGAATACCCAAGAAATATACATTAATCAACTCTAGAGCCGAATTTCCCAAGATATTTATCATTTCTCTTGATATAACATTTTATCCCAAATATCTTGAAATGTTTCACTAAATTTGGTCTCCCCTTTTGCAATTCATAAGGAGTATTATCACTATTAGTCCCGAGTTTTCTCCCATTTTCTAGATAGAAAACCGTTTGTGTTGCTTCTCTCTAGAAGGTGTGTGTAACCTCCCCTTCAACCATAATTCCTCTAGCCATCTCTTGAATAGCTTTATTTTTTTCTCTATACTACTCCATTCTATCATAGTGTTATGGCTGCTGCTTACTACCTCCTTATGCCATGTTACTCACAAAAATCTTTAAACTATATGAAGGTGAATTCTCCTCCTCTATTTGATCTTAAGAATTTGATCTTTAGATATTTCTCATTTCCAATCTGAGCTTTAAATATTTTGAACTTTTTCAGAGCTTCTATTTTTTCTTTCAATAACATTATGCAAGTGGCCTTGGTAAATAATCAATAAATATAATAAAATACCTTTCTCCTCTAGGGATATTTGTTCTTGTAAGACCACAGATGTTAGTGTCAAATAACTCTAGAGGTTTAGAGTTTGATAATTTTTTTGTAAACCGAGTCATTGTCTGCTTGCCAAACTGGCAAGATTTGTAGATTGGGCTATTAGGCTTTAACAATTTTGGAAATCCTGTGACGACTTCTATTTTGATGATATTTGCTAGGCTATCAAAATTTATGTGACCAATTATTCTATTCCACAACCATGTTTCATTTTTCTTACTGAGGTAACAACTTACTCTGGAATCATCAAACTCATATACATTGTTGTGAGTCCTAAATGTCTTTCCGACAAGCTTCTCATTCTCATCTTTTTAGATCTCATAGAGTTTGGATCGAAAATTCACAGTGTAGCCCTTATCATACATTTAACTTAAACTGAGAAAATTTCACTTGAGGCCTTCCACATACAACACATTTGGGGCCTTGTTATTCTCCTCAAGATTGACTATGCCCTTCCCCTTAATTTTTACTGGATAATTATTTGCAATGGTGACATTATCCCATTTATCTTTTTCTTCAAAAAAACAAGAATCTACTCTTTTACCTAGTCATGTTTTTAGAGAAACCATTATCCACATACCATTTATTTTCTTGATCATGTGCAAATAGAGAAAATCCTTTTTTTCTCATTCTTCTGCTTCTAACTCCTCTTGTCCCTAAAGAATGTTGGTTGTTCGGTGTATTGTGGCTTGGTAGAGTACTCAAACTTGCTTCTTCATGCACTTGCCTTGTGACCAAAATTCATGAGAGAAATTTTGAGGTCTAAAATGGGCCTCCTAAGGAATATTATAAAATAATAAAATAATATTAGATTACATCATCAAATTTTAGAGGGAAAAAAGACAACCTTTTCAACTCGTATTTTCAACTTATCTCCCTACGATTTTTCTCAAATTTCAATTGGGAGAACTCATTGGATGAAAAATGTAATTCCTCATCCAAGGATTACCCATGTTGCATACTTTTTATGGACCCTACTTCATGAAAGATTAGGAATACATGAAAAACACGATTACAATCATGTTTTTTGTGTATTACTCATTTTTCGTGTAGCAGGGTCCATCGAAAGTATGCAACAAGGGTACTCCTTAGGTAAGGAATTAAATCCTGGGTCCAGTGAGTGGTCCCACTTGAAATTTGAGTAAAACCGTAGGGAGATAAGTTGAAAATGTAGTTTTTAAATTTTTTTTTACTCTTTTTCTCCAGAAATGGTGAATCATCACCCATGGTTGACATCATCATCTTGAATCTTATTGGTTCTTACAAAGTTGATTTTGGTTGTACATTTTTGTTTTGAGGCCCATTTTTTACCTCAAAAGTTCTCTAATGTATTACACTTGAAGCATTCAATTTCATCCATTAGGGGAGAGAAAGGATTCCTATTCCCGAGGAGTGAGTTCTGAGCTCTAGAATTTTGATAATTTCTATATCTGATATTTTCATCTCTTTCAACTTTAACAATTCTAAAATTAATGGCTTTATTTCCAAAGACATGAAATTTATATCAATATCCATAAAACAACTTAAGGTACCTGGCATTTGAAAATTGATGAGATTGAGCTGATTGCTTGTACCTTAGTTGTCTTGTTGACTGATTTTCATACTTGTGTGGAGGAGTATTTAGTAATTTAGCATTATTTATCCAACATGGAGTGCTTCTCTAACTTGGTTTTGGTTTATCTTCATCGAATCTACCTTGTAACACCTTTGCAAAGTCTGAGGGCTTACAAATCCTATGGACCTGAAACTTGTCTTTCCTTTAGAGGACTTTTGCGATTCCAAGTATCTCAGACTTACCTTGTTTTTTGGAGACCTTTAATTGCTCAATATGTGATTTACTTTATTTATTCCTCCAGTAAGTTTTTTGTCCAAATCCTTCTCAAATTTAGAGTTCACAAGGTATGTTCTTACGCAAAAAAGAAATTCTTCTAAATTGTGACAATTCTCTTCCCATTCAAGGATTACGTCATTTATAACCTATTCCTTTCTTTTTTCTTCCTCTAACTTGACTTTTAGGGACATAATTTCTCCTTTGCATGTTTCTAGAATCATCTCCTCCTATTTCTTGATTAAATCTATTTTCAAAAGTTTATTCTTATCCTCTAGTTTTTCATGGGTCTTTTGTTTTCTTTCTAATTGAAGTGCTAGGACATCTTTGATTTTAATGGCTTCTTCAAGTTATTATATTTGATAAAAAAACTCCTCATTGTCATAATTGTACATACCTTCTTAAACTTGTAATAACTGCACTTATAATTTCTTGTTCTTATTTTTGGCCTTCTTTAACTTACCAATAGCACTAATGAGCTCCCATTTGAGACACACTACTCCTTATTCTACCTCAAGGTCCCAATGATTCTTGGATTTGGAGTCAAATTAGAATGCCATGAGTGATAAATCATTAGGAACACCTTTAGAAGGATCCTTGTTGTTTTCTTTTGATGCATAACTATCTTCTTTAGATTAGAACCCATTATTCTTGAAGGATTTCTTCTTCTAATATTTTTTAGCTTCGTCTCTAGGCTTTTGAACCTTATCCTTTTCTGGATTTTTTTATAAGGACACTTGGAAGAAAAATTCCCAAATCTCCCACAATCAAAGAATTTTAAGGGTACCTTTCTCTTATACTTACCTAAACCATATTTAAATTTTCTAGAAAATGAGCTACCTTTTGATCAGATTCACATCTTAAACATTCTTGGAAATTTTTTTCCTCCTTAGTCTTCTTAAACACTTTGAATTTTTCCTCCTTTGATTCAATATTATCTTTTCCTAATCTCATTTCATAGGCTATGAGAGTTCCATGTAGCTGGTCCATTGTTATATTTTTCAAGTTTTTCATCTCCTCGATGGTTGAGATTTTGGCATTGAATCTCATAGGTAGATACCTCAAAACCTTCTGAACAAATAGTTCCTCTTTGATATGTTCACCAAGTCTTCTAATCATGTTTTTTACCTCATCAACTCTAAGGAAATATTTTTCTATACTTTCTTCTTCATTCATCTTTAAGCTCCCAAATATCATTATGAAGGTTTGGAGCTTGTCTTTCTTGACTTTCTTATCTCCTTCATGACTCTTATTAATTTTGTCCTACACTTCCTTGGATGACTTACAGTGAATTACCTTTAATATTTTAGATTGACTAAGACTAAAGAGAATGAAATTATTAGCTTTTGCATTGTTTCCATTGATACTATTACCATATGCATCCATAGGATGGGTTGTTGGGATAACATAGTCAACTAATATAGAGCTCCAAACATCTACCCCTAGGGACACGAGATAGGCCTCCATCCTAACTTTCCAAAAAACATAGTTTTTCCCATCAGTTACTGGTATCTTTATTATGTAAGTGTTATGATTCTATTTTATAGACATGATTCCTTATAGATTTGTTTTCTAATGGTTAAACTAATCCTAAAGGAAAAAAACTCTAATACCAGAAGTTGGGATAAGTAATTTTTGAGAGGGGGGGGGGGTGAATCGGTAATTAGTGACAATTTTAACTTTTAATCCAAATTCTTATTTTATTTTTTAACTTGGAAATCACTCATATGATCATTCAAAACTAAATACATAAGAAACAATGCAAACCATTCACATGAACACACAACATCGACATGAGTAGCATATACATATGGACACATAGATTTAACGTGGAAGCCCAAAAGGCAAAGGCCACCAATATGTTTGTTATTATGATGTAATATAAGCTCCTACTCAATTACATCAATTTTTTTGTGAGCACCCACCCATAGGAGTCCCCAACCCCCTTCAAATTAGTAAGACACAACTTTCCAAGAGGATCCAACATCTTATAAATGAAGGACACAACTTGATTCATCCAATTGTCCTATTTTTCATACAATTTTTATGCAAATGACAATGGCCTTCCTCTTATTACATAAAAACATAAATAAATAATTTGTTGTCATTTACAACTTCTTCCTCTCTTCTATGCAAAAACACACTCGGTTTCATTCTTGTCTACTCATCTGGCTCTACTACATCCACACACTCGCGCACGCACGCACGCGTGTGCACACAAACACACACACACACACACACACACACACACACACACACACACACACACAAAATTCTCGTCCCACATATAGTCAACACATTAGTATATTGGCCTACTCTCCTCCACAGTATTTCTCTCACTCTCCATCCAGTGCTATCATCACCACACACCACACTATTTGAGCATAGTATAACTCAAAATCTCAAATTTATTTGTTTCAATACTACTCATAGAACAATGTAGCTTATCATTTCATCATTCAAACCACATGTACTTCAGTATGACTCACTGTTATTCAATAAGGAACATGAGTATGGGAAATCATACCAAATCACATGGCACTATAAGACTCTCCATACCTATTAGCACACTACTAGAGATTTTAATTACTTAGCATGGATCACCTTGCTTATTAAATGATATGTTGTATAAATACCGTGATTAGGGATGGATCTCTTCAATGTAAATGTTTCTCCATTAATTATCTGAGCTTTGTTTTCCTCATTTCCTTGCTTCTCATTTCTATGTAGTTGTCATTAATTCTAGCATCAGCTTTTAGCATAGTTCCCAAATTTGGAGAAACTATAAATTTAGTATATCCGAAAAATCTAGTCGAGATTTTTCAAAGCTGCCAACCTGTTTATGCCTTACAAATAGTCTAGAGTGATTTTTTCTAAGCTCTAAGGCTAAAAAAATCCAACATAGTAACAATGCGCTAAATTGAGTCCTATAGCACTTTCAATCATCTGATACAACCATCAACTACTAGGAATATTTATATCTCCCTAGCTTCGTTACCCTAGGATTTCTTAAATGTGCCTCACCTCTGAAATGACAGGGATAAACCTCCAGGATTACATGTCCTGGTGGGACTGGCCTCTAACCATGTGCACAATTTCTATTGGTCCATTGTACCTTCTCTATGTGCCACATGTTCTTCCATGACGTCCTGGAATTCTATCACCCCAGAGATATGAACTTGAGTCACTTTTGGAATCATCAAGGACCATCTCCAAGGTTACGTGCCATTATGGGACCATATGCCACATACAGTAACCAACTACAAATAGTTGGGATGACTTGTTAGTGTTAGGACATATTCCATCATGTCTCAATGGTTTTTGAACATATACATTTATATATGCGCCACAACAGAAAATTTCGGGGAGTAACCTCTAGGATGATGTGCTCATGTGGGACCAAAATTTCATGCTTGTGCTAATGAGATACTTGTCGATATGTTGTTAACCATCCTCCTTGTTTATTTGTATCCCACCTATACCAACTGCCATGTATAAAGCTCTGAGTGGTGCCATCTATCATCCATTTTTGGCCCACTTGGTCACATGAAATTGCCAAATCTACATGCCATGTGTCATTATCCTAGACTTCCATGTGTGTGTGAATTACATCATGTTGATGTAATCCCAAGACTGTGAGATACTTATCTCACATGCCACCATTGATTCCACTTGTACATCCACCTGTATCTGGCATTTAATTGAGATGCACCATGTGGATTTTTTACTAACTCACCCGAGACCTTGAATCTTGTAACTTTGGTCCCGTGCTACCACTGAACCTCCCAAGGAAAAAATTTCATTATTTAATGTCATAGTGGGGCCTCCTGCACTATCATCATAAAATTTATATTAGATGTTACCAAATGCCTACACAAACTCATCTTATTTCTCGCTCTTTACCATTTACCATTGAAAATTTTACATGGGATCCCCTTGTGTGGTTTTGTGGTATGAGTGGGAGGGGCCCTCTTTTAACCTGGACTGTTAATCATGTGATTGGTGGTTTTGGAAAACCACCCAACATGGGACCCCTCTTATTTTTAAGCCACAGTAGGGCATGGCCCCCCACATTTTCTCTGATGAGTTGGTGGGGACATGTGACACTAGATCTATCAAAGAACCTAACCAATCTTTAACCTCAACCTTCTGCCAGTTATCGTGCCAAGAATTCTGTCATATTTCCATGTCACCCTGTGTTAACATCATTTAGACCACATGGATACCACCAAGTGGTGGCACCTATCACCCTTTCCAACCAATTAACGCTTGCCATCTATTTGCCAACATTAGGTCCTACATAGGTCAAAGTCGAAGGTAAAGGATCAATCGAACTACTACTTCTTGCAGAGATCCCTGACTTACGAATGGCCAAAATCGCGAGGGCTCAACTAGAGGTTGGGGTTAGGGCTTAATTGTTCATCTTATTTTTTTTGAAGTGGCTCGACCTAGAACCTTGAGGTCAGAACCCAACCAACACCTTAATCCCTTTTTACTACCTAACTTTGACTGGAAATAACCTTTGATCTTGGATTCCTCTTTTGGACTTTAACATACCATTGGAATTCTATTTTAGAGCACTATCCAACTATGCCACTTCCAGGAGCATATGGAATGATATATTTAGGAAACAATCCTTCAAATGATATGACTCCTCAATGACCATAGTTATAATATTTTAGTTTCCTCATTTAACCTACTACTATGATGATTCTCTACCAAAGACTACAGCTACCAGAATACTCCCCCTAAGCTTGACATTATATGCACACTATGCTTATGACATCAATTAAGCCTAGTTGACATAAATGCCAACATAATTGATCCAACCTTCCATCCTAACAATGCCAAATGTTCAATAGGAAGGCACATATATACACGGTCAAGGATAGATATGAGGACCTATTATTATCTATGTGGGTACCTACTAAACCCTCTCTTTGGAAAAAAATATGGTATAACAATATTATCCTCAAAGTTAATACCTTATGTTGGCTCATCCTGCATAAAAAAATAATGTACTCTCATAACCTCCAAAAGCGAAGAATCCATGGTCCCTCGTAATTCTTCTTATGTGAAAAATATGAAGAAACAATTCTCCATATCTTCCTCTCATGTCAGTACACTTCTCAGGTTTGGTATTTTTCTCTTGTCCCCTTATTTTTCCATCTAAAATGGCCTCCTAATCTAGCTTCCATTATTTCCCTCTAGCATAATCGCTCTAAAAACACTCTAATGGGAAATCCTAATGTTAAGTGGATTTGGATTTTTCTCCCTAAATATATTTTTTGGCATATTTGGTTGTATCGCAATAGTTCCATCTCTAAAAACATCATTATCCCTCCTAGGGAAATAGCCATGATGGTATTTTCCTTCTATGTTGAATATAACATATATAATGTAAGAGATCGAGACTTCCTCTTAGATTAGTATCAACATTAGTGGATGGATTCATTGGTAAATATTTTGGAAGCTATCCCCTCTCATATTCATCCCCTCCTTCCAAAATAAGGTCCTAAAAGCTCCGGATTTTGGAGGGTGAGTTTGAATATTGGAAAAATATACAAAAAAATTGGATCCTTTTCTTCAATGACAAATCAAAAAGAATCTAGGAGTGCAGTAACAAGAGGGATTATCCTTAATGAAAAAGGAAATAAAGTGTCTAAGTACTCTTGGGGGCTAGGTAAGAGGAACAACAACCAGGCTGAAAAGTATGGAATCTTGCTTGGGATAAGTTTGGAAAAGGAAATGGAGATTACTAAGCATGTAGTTTTCAGTGAATCTCTTCTCACTATCCAACATCTATATCAAGTATACTTTCCTAAGGATAATGAGCTTAAGCTACTCCTTCATATAATTCTTGGGGCCCTCGATCACTTTCAACAAATAATTTCTTCGATATGCTTATATCTCTAAAAAAGGAAGAGGATGAGTAAGAACACCTTGCATGCTTCCAAAAAACCGGGCCATGCTGACATCAATAATTTTATAGAATGTCGAAACATCCCATGAATAAGTTTTCTCTAGACATGGGCTTATTAAAAAATTTCAAGGAAACTCTTCCAGCCTTAATTTAAACGTATGCAAACAACAATGTTGATATCTATTATACACCCCGCTCCCATTTATTAACTCCATTAATATATTTCATGAATTACTAACTTGGTATCATAATGGGAAAGGTAGCGGTTGGAAAGACTACATGTCATGTTGAGGATCCTCTCCATAATACCTCACTTGCGCTGAGAGCTCAAGCTAGACAACACCATAACCTAATCTCGAATGTGGCACCTGAAGTGTTGATGGCATCAAAGGGGTGGTTGATCATAAAATTTAATGGTGATGAGATATATTCTGCGTGTGAATTATCTAGCCCTAGGATTAAATTTACTGGAAACACTTGGTTTATCTATATATGGCCTCCATGGAGGTTGACTTTGTTATGGTGCAAAGATATTTTCCCGAGTTAAACGATTATTTTTGTGACCTACGGTGTTCTCTATGGTGAATTGTGAAAAGCCTAGAAAAATTTCTTGGACAATGGAAATCGTGGAGGAAATTGGAATATAGTATGCTATGTGCAGGGAGTCTTGAGAATATTTGTTAAATATGATGCATCGTGGGATTCCCTGTTTTATTCTGGGGTGAATATCTACTTCTATTTTTCCATTCCCACCATTTTGGTTCAAACCACTAAATTTTCCCTCTTTGGGACATGAAATATTAGGATGCTACTATAGAAGGTATCAATTACTCTTGATCATGGTGAAGTAACTGGTCTCATAACTCACTTCTACAAGGGGAATCATAGTCGAATTTAATTGTATCCTACTTCCAAGTATCCCTCTATATTCATGGTTAATCTCTTATTTTCCCATTTTAACATTCTACATTCTAAGTTTATATCTATCAGCTTGGAAATTTTTTCTCTGTATATTCTGAGTAGGGGGTTCTTTGGTTATCTCCTCGTTCCTCTATAGTCCTCTTATTTTCCCATGTTAGACCACTTCGAAACACTCTCTATCGCTAGACCTTAAACATATATCTCCCACCCACCCACTGACCCTTATTCTACCTGTAACCTAGTACTTACTACTAATTGGCTCCCCCTTTATAGTAAATGTATAGTGACACTTAGAAAAGAATCACCAACTATTGTAGGTGGTAACAACATTGGATTGAAGGGTCCATGAAGTCTAGAAGGATTTTTTGGGGTTTTTGTTTTGGAAAATAAAAATTTTGGAGTTGCAGAGAACAGGTGGCGGAGCACAATCAAGGTAGACAGGGACCTGTCACAATTGCAGATGGCTGGAATATAGGTGGCACGATAGTTGCAGAGAACAGTGCATATGGAAAATATGGGAGACAAGGAAATTCAACAGAACTCCCAGTAATCAAGAAGAAGTGGCAAGCAAAAGAGCAGGAAAAGAGGAAAGACTGATAGTCACGCTGGCGGAAGAAAAAATAGGCAATCAACCAGCGTAGAAGATTTAGTTAGTCAGTGTAGCAGAAGGCCGATAAGGAGAGCGGAGCCGTGGGAGAGCTCTGTGAGATCTCTGTTGTACTAAATCACATTGTAATAGACTATGCGTAGTGATGTATGCTGTTTTGATATTGATAATGAAATATGGTTATTGTTGTGTGTAATGTTATGAGTTGATTGTTAGTCATTTTCTTATTATGAATGTATGCCTAGTTTTAAATTTTAATTCAGCCTTCTGAACATGCTTGATGAGTAATAGCGTATACAGAGAGGTGAGATCTATTTTTTGTTCCAAGTTTCCTTAATTGTTCTTCATGGTTGTAATCATCTTGTACATGATCTGCCTCCTAATCTTAGTAAGGTCATGGCACGCCTCGGGTTAGATGCTCTGCTCTCTGGAGTAGGGTGAAAATGCCAGCGTTGTGCTAGAGTACTGTGCAAACCTTGTTGGCCTCTATCTTGAACCTGGATCGTGCCCAAAGACCTCCTTTTTCGCCAACAGTTGGTTCCATTGCTAGGACTTGAAAATTAACTTAGGAGTTAGATCATGGTATCATGGATCTTTGAGAGGGGACTACGAAGTTGGTGGGATAAAAAATTAGACCAGTTCATATCACAACAAGTGGAGCTGCGATAGCAGAGGGAAAAGACTGTTAAATATTGGGTCTTGTTTTCTGAATCTGCAAGCGAACTGTACGAAATTTTCTGGGGAAATTTTCCTAAAGAAATTTATAATTGGTTTCGGAGACTACAAATCAAGTCACTCCCAGGAAGATCACATAGAGACTGTCTCAAGTGGGCGCACACAGATCTAGTAGCACTGCATCGGTCAGATACCGATTTGACCCGAGTAATAGATTTTTGGGTACAATATACCTTGGAAGCATACATTGTGGAATTCACAGTTGAGTGTTACCAATTCTTTACAAAAGCTAAGGACATATTCAGATTCAGACTGCAGGGATAATTGTTGAAGGAAATCCAGTTGTGGATCAAAGCTTTAATGGCGGACAAGGGTTTGATGGCATTTCAAAAGTCTAAGATGGAGACTTAAACCTCCAGTACTGAGGGAAGGATATGAGGGAAAGATGCTACAAGTAAGTAAGAAGGGGGAATAGGTATATGGATTTCAAAACCTCCAGTATATTGAGAGAGTGACGAGCACGTCGAAGGGCGTAGATTGCTGATAAGTGGCGAGAAAGGGTGATGAAAGAGTTTGAGAAGCAGGATAGTATTCGAAAGAAAAAGGAAAAGGAGTCACATATGACAAAGGAAACAAAATTTCAGATGGGATCCCAAGGAATAGGAGGGACCATCAAAGAAGTTAGGCAAGTGTATAGGAGCCCAGCCCGAAGAGAAAAGGGAGAGAATTCCAATGTGGAGGACGCGCGCCCCGAGGAGACATCCAATGTGGAGCTGCATGTTGCGATGGATAAACTATTTAGAGAGAGGCCGACACCCATAACTCAAGGTAATCATATTCCCCAAAGTTCAAGTAGCGCTAGTCCCAACCTTCCCCTGGTACTCTATCAGCCCCTAGATAATTTTTTTTTTTAAGTTACGAGAGTTTAGTAAGTTGAATAGTGTTAATTATACAGTACAAATATCTACTAGCTACAGTGCTAGTAATATAATCTCTCAGCTAGGAAATAGAGGCTTTATTTTAGTACCCCCCATACAAGGAAATATGGCAGGATCATTCGCTCGATACCCAGAATTCTTCAGGAGGGGTAACAATGACGTGGAGCAACATTGGTATCTTTGCGAGGCAATATGGAGGGCTCGACAAACCCTAGAGGTAGTTAAGTTGAATGAGTTATAGACTAATTTAAGAGAGATAGCTCTTTGCTGGTTCATTAAATGGTCAGAATCTCATCCAAACCCAACGATAGATGATGTGAAGAAATAATTTTTCAAATAATTTAAATTACCTCAAACAGACTAGCAAGGGTTGTCTGAGTTGTGGGAGATCAAACAACTAGAAGTTGCAATTACTTGGGACCTGATGAGAAGGTTCAAGAATGCGATTGGGAAGCTGAGTTATGCAATTGACCCAAACCACAAACGAGATTGGTTTATTAAGGCACTCCTCCCGTTGACAGGAAATCCACTGACACAATAGAAGATTGATACCTTACAAGATGCCCTGGAGCAATCCATGAAGATAGAAGCTATGGCGGGGTATCCGCCAGAGTTCATAGGAGGGGCATCAGTACAAGACCCTTCCATAATAGGGCTACAAAATCAGATAGCCAGTTTAACGGAGAAGTTGAAAGACATTTAGCCGATACAACTTGCAAGGTCCAATGTCTGGTGCACCCATTGCCTGATGGAAGGACACATGGCCACATAATGCTCGAGGTTGTGGGGGAAAAATGTAGGAGTTTCAGCAGCAGGGGCACAGGGGGATCTACCTGTTAGGGTATTTGCGCGGATAAATACTTAGGGACTATGCCAACTGCAACCCCACTTCCCAGGGTTCCCCGCTCAACAAGATAAGACCACAACTGACTACTATGAAATATGCAAAGGCATTGGGCATCCTCCACGGCTATGCCCAATTTTGCAAAAATATTCCAACATTCCAAACAATACATATTGTGAATTTTGTGCTTCTACAACGCATAATATAGATAAGTGTAGATCCCTCAATGCACTGGCATAACGAATGGACAAAACATATTATAGGGTGAATAAAACTCCAAGGGGCCGAGGAGGAGGAACGAGAGGAGTTAGAACTGGAGGAAGAGGCCTAGTAAGGTGCTACAACTGTGACCAAGAGGGGCACATAGCAAGGGAATTTCCACTACCCAGAAGACCATGGTGCTCTCATTGCAGAGTCAACACACACGCAACTGAAGACTTTCCAGAATTAATTAAGACATGGGAGGAAAGAGCCATACAGAGAGGAGCGAATCTGGTGAATGTAGAACTGAGAATAGTAGAAGCTCAGCCCATGCAAAGCATAGCCATAATCACCCAGGGAGGAAATAAAATAGGAGAGGATGCAAAAAATATGGACCCAGTAAAGATGATCAAGCCCGTATCTCCAAAGAACGCTTTCAGACCGGATAGACAGAAGCAATATTTTAGGGAGGTAGTGGAAACATTTTTCCATATAGGGGCGATTAGAGGCATTGAGTTTCCACAACTGACCATTGAAAAACAGAAGCAACCTCATACAAGTGAAATGATTGACGAATGGTTCCAGCTATTCCTGAAAATTGTAACTAATGCACCAATGCTGGATAAACTAAAGAAAAATCTAGAGTTGGTGGTGCAGGAAAATGCAGAACTGGGAGAGTCAAGAGATTCAACCAAAAAATATATAAGAAGGATAAAAATAAACAAGAGAATAACTGGAAAGGAATTCTGTGTGTACTCGAGTCACGGGATTTCAAATCAAATTCACAATGCTTGACCTAGGATCAGATGTCAACATTCTACCAAGAAAGACATGGGAAGCATTGGGGAGGCCAAAGTTGACATACTTGCCAATACAGCTCCGCATGGAAAATCAATGCTATATTGTACCCATAGGAAGGCTAGAAGAGGTCGAAGTGGATATCGCGGGAGTGAAAATATATACAGATTTTGAGGTGATAAACATCATGGGGGACAAGGATCCCTATCCTGATTTTTTGGGGATAGATTGGGCCTTCGAGAATTATGCAATGATTGACTTGAAAAAATAATTGATGATATTTGAAGACAGGGAAGTCAGGGTAACTCAACCACTCGATCCATATCAAGGACCTCGATATACAGAAATTGTTAACAGCAGGGAGGGTGCTCAAATTCTCGATCACCTTTACCAGATGATGGCAGGGAAGAGATAAGACTATATCAATCAAATAGTGGGAGGGTCCGTAAGCTGGAGAAGTGTTCAAAGTTCAGGTTTGGGCTTAGAAATAGCTTGGGATGACTGGAAATAAGGAGGATATGAGACCAATACTATAAAATGTGTTAATATACGGGGAGTCAACTGGATTGGAATTGAGGTAAGAGGATATTCGAATCTATCAAATATGCATGATGTAAATCCATTTGTTGCAAGGGTCGAGGAAAAATTACCAATAGAACATAGCGTCCTTCTTATGGATGTAGCACTACAATCAACGTCAGCAAGATGGTGGGTCAACCATCACAATTCACTTCCACAATGGGAAGATGTTGCACTAGCATTAAGAGCTAGATTCCAAGATGGTGGGTCAACCATCGCAGTTCACTTCCACAATGGGAAGATGTTGCACTAGCATTAAGAGCTAGATTCGAAGAAGATGCAGGACCACAATTCATTGAAAAGTACCAAGGGAATTCTGACCCTCTAGAAAATTTAAGGAGTTGTGAATATAACTGGAAGGAAAAAGGGTATCCATAATCTCTGTGGATAAAAAATTTCATACATTCACTCGACACTGTTCTGCAAGCTTGGTACTTGACTAAAAAAAAGAAGAGAAGAACTGGCACCTGGCAAGTAGTTGTGGAAAAGTTTACGCAATGTTTTTCTTTTAAGGGATAAACAAAACCAGTTACAGATGAACTACAAGCCATCAAAAGAGTACTATTTTTTCCAGAGATTCATGAAGATGAAGAAATACCAATTTCAAAGAATAAATCTAAAGAATCAGTGGCATGCAAACATATAGATAGTGAGATATATGATGACGATTTAGAGAATCTCCGACACTAATACTTTGAAGAAAAAGAGGGGGAGCGAGATATACAGGAGGAACCATCCACAAAAGGACTACACCTACTACCATTGAGGACTAAAAATTTGAACATTGGAAGCATGAAGAAACCCAAAATAACGTCCATCGAAGATTACTGGGATAAAGAAACGACCAAGGAAATATTCAACTTATTACAGGAATATGAAGATTTATTCCCATCTTCAGTAGCAGAGCTAAAGGAAATAAAAGGGGACATGGGGGAAATGTTCATAGTCTTAAAGCCCGACACAAGACCAGTGAAGCATAGGCCTTATTTCCTAAATCCAAGGGTATAGGAAAAAGTCAAAGAAAAAATAGATAAAATTATGAAAGCAGGGCTAAGTTTTCCAGTGGAAGAAGTAGAGTGGGTCAGTACCATTGTAATACAAAGAAAAAGGGAGAAATATGAGATTAGAGTATGTGAAAATTACAAAATCCTCAACAATGCATGCATACATGATCCATTTCCTACTTTGTTTAGTGATGAGGTTCTCGACAATGTGGAAGGAAATGAAGCTTATTAATTCACGGATGGATTCTCAGGATATCATCAAGTGAGAATAGCAGAAGAAGACAAGAAGACTACCACTTTCACAACTGAATGGGGATCATTTTCATACAATGTCATTCCCTTTGGACTGAAGAATGTGCCAACGGTGTTTTCACGAATAGTGATAGCATAATTTCGGGATTATATCCATAAGTTCCTTGAGGTATACATGGATGATTGGATAGTTTACAGTTTACTGAAAATCATGCAACTTTAGTCAGAATAATGTTTGACAGATGTAGACAACTCCAAATCTCCCTCAACCTCAAGAAATGCATCTTTGCAGTACCTTTTGGGATGCTACTAGGACCTGTTTTTTGTAAGCAGGGTGTTTGTGTGGATCCAAAAAAAGTAGCAATCATTGTTAACATAGAAGCACCTAAAACTGTGAAACAGTTAAGATCACTAGTCGGGCATACCAGGTACTACAGAATATTCATCCGCAACTATGCAAAGATAATAGCAACATTAGAAAATCTGTTACAGAAGTCATAGAAATTCATGTGGAGTGACGAATGGACTAATTCCCTCAATACATTGAAAGAAAAGTTAGAAAGTGCACCCATATTGGTTCATCCTAACTACAAACAATTCAATTTCCATATCGATGCCTCCAACATTGCATTAGGAGTGGTGTTAGCTCAGCTAGGAGAAAATTATGTTGATCATCCAGTCTACTTTGCAAGTAGGAAGTTGTCTACCGTAGAAAGGAACTACACAACAACGGAATGAGAAGATCTGGTGATGGTGTATTCTGTTCAGAAGTTTCATCATTATCTACTGGGAGGTACGTTCAAATTATTCATAGACCATTTAGCATTGAAATACCTGGTTAAAAAACTTGTGCTTGAAGGAAGAATATGTAGATGGCTCATATTGTTCCAGGAGTTCACCTTAGAAGTGATAGTGAAACCAAGGAGGTTAAACGTGTGTACTGACCATTTATCAAGGTTGGATAATGGAGAGAATTGGGAATCCCTTGACGATCAGTTTCCATATGTTGATCTCTTCAGATTAGAAGCCATCCCAGACTATCTGGAGCATATAGAAGTATATTTGGCCACAGGACAATGCCCAACAGAATACACAACAACTCAAAGAAGGAATTTTGTCGTAAAAGCAGCTGAGTATCAACTGATAGCAGGAAAAATATATAATATGGGGTTGGATCATCTCTTGCGGAGATGTGTCATGGACCATGAAAGAGAGGATATCTTGTGGGAGTGTCATTGCAGAGTTGCGGGGGGCCATGTCAGCGTAAAACCTACCGCAAGGAAAATATTACAAGCAGGGTTATGGTGGCCCATAGTTCATAAAGATAGTAAAGCGTATGTAAAGAAATGTGATATCTGCAAAAAAACATGATGTCCATCACACCGGGATGAGTTACCACTGCAACTTGTAAGAGCACTACAACCATTTTAAAAATGGGTCGTTGACTTCATAGGGCCAATTGCACCAGTGGAAAGACATTCACAGGCAAGGTACATAATAACTATGTAATATTCCTTTTTGGGGATTCTCAAGATTCTATTTCAGAGATGGAATACAGAGGAATTTACTGGTTATGTCACCTCTAAAAAGAGGGTGAGAACCAGAGGCTACCTGGCCAACTGTAGACTCTTGCCTATAGAACTTGGATTAATCCCTTTCAGGAATCTCAACAAGGACTTCAATGAAAACGCTGTATAAGAAAATATGAGCAAGAATAACGTAGATCAGGGCTGGGATCCCCTCATTTATGTTTTATGTGACTTATATATATAATTTCAGCTAAAAAAAATCAGTTTAAGCACATTAAACAGATCTCCCATAGTCAAGAATAGCTAGAAATCAGCCAAAGAGAAGAGCTGTTACAACATGAAAACCCCAGCTACTAGAATTGCGCAATTTTGACTGAAACTCAGAGGAGGACAACCAAATATCTGATACTTCAGATATATAATAGTAAACCAGATTTATATTTTAGCTTATTGCCTCTACAACAGATTACAAAGAGAACTAGGGAAAAATCCCTTTAGAAATTAGAGCTGCAACTAGGAATAAACTGCAGAAATACATAGACAGCATTATTTTTCAGATGGTTCAGCTGTTGTACATTAAATTTAAGATCTCTGACATATTTATGGATAAAAAATCAGATGTAATACAGATCTAGAAACTATAATACTTTAAGAACAATATCCAATTGGAATTACATCAAAATATTGCATAATAAGCTGTAGATTTGAATTACAATTTGCAGTGTTGTAGAAAACCCAGAAATTTCTGAAGATAAATTTTATTTCTGAAAGAGATCAGATCTATAGAGACATCGATTAGCAACCCAATCCATGGATCACAAAGGGAAGGCAAGCCTAACACCAAGAGATATTCCTCCAAACTGATAGCAAACTGAAACAAGAAAGCCCTCTCACAAAATAACGCAGTATTGAGCAGAAACTGCGCAGAGGGTGAAGGAGACTGAATAAACTTGAATGAAATTACATATCTGATACAAAATATGGATAGAATATCTCTTTTGAGGCTGAAGAACACACTCCAGTAGAGAAATCCTCTCAAAACAAGCTAGATCTAAGCAGATCTAGAACACCACTTGCTACAAAAGATAGCAGCTGCAAAACCCTCAATGGGCTAGCACTGCTCATGAAAATAGAGCTTGGTCTCAAACCAGATAGTGGCTCACTTCAGCAAATAACTCCTCCAATGATCCTCAAGGGAAGAGATGAAACCCCTAAATAGGAATTCCAATCACAATCCTCCACTAAACAGCAGAGAATGGTATTTGTCTAAGCAGACAAATACTTCAGAAGTATGATCTATCAACAACCTCTTCATGTTACTCTCCTCCTTATTTTATAACATGAGGAAACTCTTGCAAACCCTAAACCAATCTGATGAGTTAGCCCTCTTCAAATTAGAGGCTCCCTTCTAGAACTGCGCAGTCCCTTTTTGAAGATGCAATGTACCTAGACAACATAGTTGATTTGGTTAAGGTGGACCCAGTCTTTGGCTCAAACCTCTTTCACACCTGCAAGTGATTATTTACATAGCCCTGATTTGTCTTTATTCACATGGGCATTGATTTATTTAGAATTTTTAGGAGTTTTACATGTCCTCCTTTATTCATAAAACATAAATTAAATCGAAATTGAATGTCTCCTCTTAGCTAAGGCTAAGTAGGAACATTACAGTCCTCCCCTCCAAAATGTTGCTTGTCCTCAAGAAACTGACAGGGTAAGAGCTATATTATTCTCCTTCTCCATTGATGGCACCATCAAGAATCAAGATCTCATCATGGATTAAGTGCTCACCAAGCTAATACATCATAATCTGCTCCTCCAATGCTAACATGATAGGTGCATAGTCTGCCCCTTCAGGAGTGTAAAACTCAATAGAAATGAACATGGGTGAAGCAATGTCACATCTGAAACATGTATCCTGAAGTATAGGATAAAGTTCCAACCATGTGATACATGTACACTACTTACTTTTTTCCCATACATACCCATAAACAATACCAATATTTCATCTATGTATGGAAGTGAAATCACATATAGGCAAACTGAAATTTGTACTTGAGGAGGTGGGTCACAATCCCACATAAGGTACCAGTGTAGTGCAATCCTTGTTTTGAGTAGATCTGAGTGTGATAGGTGGTACTCCCACCACATCTTTGCTACATGGGTCACTTTAACATGGCTAAAAGTGAAGCCCTCATTAGGTGCTTTTGGGAAGCACCCATCATAATAGATAATCTCCCTTTGCACCTCAAGGGAGTGGCCAGCTTTGGAATTTTTATTGGCCTCATCAATGCCATGAGATATGCATGTAATATCACTCCTTGTAGGAGCCATGACCTGCATACATATGGTAAGAGAATGTGCCAAATCAGAAAAATAAACATACTCCATAAGATCAGATCCCTTACCATTAAAATCTCCCATACACATAGAGCTAGGCATGTGCTTTTCTCCTCTTTTAAGAGAAGAAAGAGATGGCTGAAATGTCTCCTACATAGGATCCCTTGGCTGCCCCATATCCACATAACTATTGTAGTCTTGTGAGTGCTGATGTAGTTCCTCCCAATTATAATGCTGATGTATTTATTCCTCCATACCCTCCCAATCAAAACTCTTCAAGATTAGGGAGTAGATTTTTGCTGACTGCATGTAGCTGGAAAGGAAATCCTTGTGTGCTCTTTGTAGTATCTATTGCTTAAGCTTGGAGGCTTGAGACAAGAATACTTTACCAAGATGATAGATGACCTCTTCATGGACCAAATAGCCTCCTCCTTGCTTCATGTCATCTAATATCATCCCGGTGTGCAGATCTTTGGAGTACTCCACAAGGAGTTGAGACCTCCAATATGGATCTACACTTCTCAAAAAAGACAACGCTGTTGATGCATCTATGGTGGTGCTTGCCTTGTTGCTGCTTGTTTCTTTGGCACTATGCATGCCAAAAATTTTTGTGGGAAGGTTGATCCTCCCCTTTGCTTCCTCCCACAACGCTGTGACTCTTTCTTCCATTGTTTTAGCACTTGGTGAGGCTTGCCCCACAGAATCTAATGGCACCCCAAGTGGCTTGCCATGATGTAAGAATGTTCCTTGCAGCATTCTCATAAACATGAGAGAAGGAACTGTGAGGTCCCTACCCCCACTGTGCAATTCCATCTTTGTTGTGTGGATGGAAACATCAAGTGAAGGGTAGGTGTGCATGCCTTGAATGGTTTGTTGTTTCCCACTCTTCAAATCCACCCATTCCATCTGCAAGGCCTTCCAATCAGTGGTGACTTTTCCCAAAGTAATCAACCACTGGACACCCAAGATGATGTTGGTGTCTGGTATATCCACTACAAAGAAATGGTCCTCCAAAGTGTAGGTCCCCATAGTCACAGTAAGTGATGGAACATACTACATGCACTGCATAGTTCTATCTCCTGGAACCTAAGCAGAGAACCCATCAAAAGTATTAGTAGCGATCCCTCTCCTCTGCACAAAGTGAGCATCAATAAAGTTGTGGGTTTCCCCACTGTCAATAAGAATAGATACTCTTTGGTTCATAACTGAACCTTGCACTCTGAGAGTCAAATACTTGGGCACTCCTCTCAAAGAAGCAAGAGTCCCACTAGTTGGAGCAAATGCTCCTTCTTTTTCTATGGATGATTATGGATCCTCCTCCTTGTCATCACTAGCACTGTGACCTCTCCTAGGTCCATCATTTCCTTCTTCCTCCTCACAATCAAAATAGACTTCAATATAGTGTGCTATTCTAGCAGCACATCTATGTCCCAGTACCCATGGATCTTGACAAGTGAAACATAATTTATTTTTCCTCAACTCCCTCTGGAGATCATTGTCAAGGAGCTTCTTCAGTGAGCTCTCCTTTGGTGGAGTAGCTTTCCCCTCCTTTCCCTTAGAAGAGTGAGTGGCTTTGCTTGGGAAGGTTGCCTTTGCCCTTGGCAAGGAATCTTGGAGATCTCTAGTTCTTTCAATGGCATCATGCAGAGTGATGGGCTTGGTAGACTTAACCAACCCATGCAAAGGTTCTTCCAGGCCATTAATGAACATATAGACTCTCCTTGCTACTGAAAGATCAGGAACCATTACAAACAACCTCAGGAATTTAGAGATATAGGCCTTAGCATCTCCTGTCTGTTTAAGCTTTTCCAAGCTGATGAAAGGGGCCTCCGGATCTTTCCGATCAAATCTCTCCACTAGTCTCCTAGTGAAATTAGCATAAGTGGACACATTGTTGTGCCCCAATGTAGAAATTTCTGTTGGAAATATGATGCAGAGTGTTGTCCTTGATGGCAACCTACTTGATAAAGTTGATGACAATCTACTTGATGAAGTTGTCCTTGATGGAAACCTACTTGATAAGTTGCCTATGATAAGCAACCTATGTGCTAAAGATGTAAGAATGATGTATCTCCATCAATGAGAAAAGAGGAAGCACTTGAAATAGCAACAAAGAAAAGAGCAAATGAAATATGAAGCTGAGGAAGTTTTAGAAGGGTTAGTTGATTGGAGATTTGGAAAGGCAGCAGAGACATCAGAGAAAATAGTGGCAGAGGAATTGGCATCTAAAAAAATAACTAGGAACAGAGAAAAGAAATGCAACAGAGAAGAATAGAGAAAGAGTGCATCTACATTTTGAGCTACAGAGAGAAGTATCAGTCAAGGAGCAGGGACAAGCAGTGAATTAAAAGTTGTCTAGAAATAGGAAAAGGTTCTGCATTTTCTGTGAATTATATATATATTCTTGATAGAATTCAGAAGGAAGGATAGTAGAGTCCCTGTGGAAAAATATGAATCATTGTCCGTAAACATCATAAACCCTGTGGCAAGGATTCGAAATTAAAGATTTAGTGTATAAATTGAAGGAATTAGTGGTTGCAGAGATATGATGATTTTAGCATAGTATAGTGATCAGCTTGCAGAATCAAGAACTTGAATGTAGAAGCGGATCTATGACAGGATAGGAATCAGAGTGACATTGTGTTGTATCGAGGTTGAAAGGCAGCAATCGGTGTAAAGAATGTATGTTAAAATACTCAAACGAAAGTTGTGAACAGAGCGTTAAATTTAGCAATGGATCTGTAATAAAAGGCAAAACATTAAAGTGCAACTTAATTCTAATAATACATTTAAAAGGTGACGGAACCCTGCGTGGAAGAGCGGAACCATGACCGAGTGAACAGTGAAGGTGTTTTATGGTTTTCATCGCACCACCTATGCGGAGTGAGTGGTATTTCCTGGTTGAGGAGCGATTCCATAGAATGCTCGACACGCGTCCCTATACGACTTCAAAAAACCACTTTTCACTGTGCGCCATCGTGTGTTATAGTTCGACCTAGGACGCTAAGTGATATCATTGAGCGTCGTTGATCTGGGAAGGGGTCATTGGACGGTCATCATTTGTTGAAGGTGTGCGAAGATTAACACAAGTACGGCGGACCATCCCGCGTTAACGTTCGGCATCGGAGGTTGAGCGATATGCATATACGTTGTTGATCTGGGAAGGGGTCATCGGACGGTCATCATTTTTTGAAGGTGCGTGAAGATTAACATAGGTACGACGGACCATCGCACGTTAACGTTCGGCATTGGAGGTCGAGCGATATGCATATACGTCGTTGATCTGGAAGCTTGCTAATCTAACGGTGATCGGACGCTGGACTTGCGCGAAATTTACTTATGGTACTGTGCGTGTATTGATTGGCTATTGACTATATTTGTGGGCCCGGGGTTAAAGGTTTATCATATTGTTTGAAAACGTTAATATGCGAAAGGTTAACCTTAATCCTAAAGTTAAGTTCAAAAGTATTAAATTAATTATTTAATTACCAAGATCAATAGAACAATGAGAGTTATGGAGACCCTGCTGGATTATCTATTTTGACCTCGTCCAGGAATACCATTGGCAAGTGAATGGTTTTGACCCAAGGTTTTAAATAAAGGCGAAAACTATATAAGGTGATGAGGATCATGAAGAACGATGGGTATGCGAAAGGGTTGATATTAAACAAATCTCTTTTAGAGATATCTGTATGAATAAAATTTGATATATCTGAATCTATGGTGCACCTGTGAATATGATGATTGATCAAGATCTCTAGATCATATGATGATCATTTCCTAGTTTAATCGACTGACGAAATCATGAAGACCGTGTGCATACGTAAGGGTGGTGAATGAATAAATTTCTCTAAGGAATATCTGCATGGATGAACTCTGTTCTTAACTTATAAATATGAATCTACGATGCACCCATGGATATAATTATCTGACAATGATGAATATCTGGTTTGGAAGACGGACGAAATCATGAAGAACTGGTGTGAGTGTACTGAATGAATAAATCTGGTGGCCTGCAAGGTATGTTGTGTGGAAACTGGTGGATCCAGTATGAAAATTGATGAAATGTGGTCCGCAGTAGATCTGAGGGTCGAAGCCTTTAGTGAGGGGGTTGTATCTCCCTTCCAGGAGAGGCTGGTAAACAAGAGCAGGGGGTAGTAGCTCCCTTCCAGGAGAGGCTGGTAAATGAGAGCAGGGGGGTAGTAACTCCCTTCCAGGAGAGGCTGGTAAACAAGAGAAAGTTGTATCCTTCTGTAGGTGCGTGCCTGCGTGCTGGTATGAGTCTGCACCAGCATAAAATTGTAAGAAGTTTTCTCTATAATAAATATTGAAGACTGAGATTACAGAAGCGGTGGTTTTCTCCCAAATTGGGTTTCCACCTTAAATCCTAGTGCTCATATGTGTTGCTTATGTTTGATGGCTTGTTCTGTTATTTCTGTTCATGCTTACTGCTTATCTGATGAATGAATGATGCAATGATCTAAGTAAAGACATAATAAGATCTCTGGACATACAAGTTGGATGCAGTAATATAACATATGGTTTTAAGAGAAAGGAAAAGTAAAAGATTTTAGTCATCTCTAAATACTGATTCACCCCCCCTCTCAGCATTTTTTTCCCAACAAGTCCATGAAACCACCAGTTGTGGGCTTCTCCCTCAAAATGCAGCGTAGCAATCTTGATGGCTTCTGCTTTAGGCACTTTATTTAGCTAGAAATAGATGTCCAACTTCTCCACCCATGCTTCAGCAGAACAAGAGGATGATCCATCGAACTTAGGCAAGAAGAACCTGCCCATGGTGTGGTGCCTCCCATGAAGGAAATCTCCATCTCTATACTATTGCCATGGCCTCCTCCGGTCCTTAAGATGGCAGAAGTCTTGAAAGCTCAAGTTATCCTTGAACCTTTGACTTTGTGAATCATATTCTATAAAGTATTCTTCCAAAGAGGTTGGCTCTTGCAACCCTTCATTCTCTACAGCCAAGAAGGTAGGCATTGTAGAGCGTTGTGAGATATGTGGGACTTGTGGCAAGCTCACAGTTTGACCAGTTCCAAACTGAGATATTTCAAAACTTTCTCCTTGATGGAATCTCCCAAGGGACTCCCTCATTCGATCTATCCTCATCTCCTTTATCTCCTTGGACAGATCTTGCATATCTTCCAAGAAAGTTTTTTCAAACTCTTCTGCCTCCTTATCTTTATCATTCATCAATTCAAGGGCTTTCCCCTTGTCTTGACCCTTGTCAAGGTCAACAGTAGTATAGTCATACTTTCTATGAATTCTATTCTTGTATCTCCTCTCCCTCTCAAAAAGAGGATCTTCATCTTCGGAATGCAGCATGACTGAGGCTCCAATGCTAGCACAGGCTGTGCCAAGAGTGGAGCTCTAATACCACTGTAATATTCCTTTTTGGGGATTCTCAAGATTCTATTTCAGAGATGGAATACAGAGAAATTTACTGGTTATGTACCCTCTAAAAAGAGTGTGAGAACTAGAGGCTACCTATCCAACTGTAGACTCTGCCTATAGAACTTGGATTAATCCCTTTCAGGAATCTCAATAAGGTCTTCAATGAAAACGCTGTATAAGAAAATCTGAGCAAGAATAATGCAGATCAGGGCTGGGATCCCATCATTTATGTTATATGTGACTTATATATATAATTTCAGCTAAAAAAAATCAGTTTCAGCACATTAAATAGATCTCCCACAATCAAGACTAGCTAGAAATCAGCCAAAGAGAAGAGCTGTTACAACATGAAAACCCCAGCTACTAGAATTGCGCAGTTTTGACTGAAACTCAGAGGAGGACAGAAAAATATCTGATAATTCAGAGATATAACAATAAATCAGATTTATATTTGAGATTATTTCCTCTAAAACAGATTACAAAGAGAACTAGGGAAAAATCCCTTCAGAAATTAGAGCTGCAACTAGGAATAAATTGCAGAAATACATAAACAACGTTATTTTTCAGACGGTTCAGCTGCTGTACATTAAATTTCAGATCTCTGAAATATGTATGGATAAAACATTGGATCTAATACAGATATGGAAACTATAAGACTTTAAGAACAAGATCCAATTGGAATTACATCAAAATATTGCATAATAAGCTGTAGATCTGAATTACAATTTGCAGTTCTGCAGAAAACCCAAAAATTTCTGAAGATAAATTTTATTGCTGAAAGAGATCAGATCTATAGAGACATGGATCAAAAACCCAATACATGGATCACCAAGGGAAGGCAAGCCTAACACCAAGAGATCTTCCTCCAAACTGATAGAAAATTGAAACAAGAAAGCCCTCTCACAAAATAACGCAGTATTGAGTGGCTTGTGCGGTGAAGGAGGCGGAATAAAAATTGAATGGGTATGGATTTGATACAAAATATGGATAGAATATCTCTTTAGGCTGAAGAACACACTCAGCAAGAAAGCCTCTCAAAACAAACTAGATCTAGGCAAATCTAGAACACCTCAAATCTAGAACATCACTTACTACAAAAGATAGTAAAACTGCAAAACCCTCAATGGGCAATCACTCATGATAAGCTTGGTATCAAACAGGATAATTGGTTCACTTCAGCAAAGAACTCCTACAATGATCCTCAAGGGAAGAGATGAAACCTAATAAAATTCCAATCACAATCCTACACTAAGCAGTGAAAATTGTATTTGTCAAAGACAAATACTTTAGAAGTATGATCTATCAACAACCTCTTCATGTTTGCTCTCCTCCTTCTTTTTTTATAACATGACTATTGCAAACCTAAACCACTTTGATGAGTTAGCCCTCTTCACATTAGAGCCTCCCTTCTAGATTTGGAGGTCCTTTTTAAGATGGAATGTCCCTAGACATCAGGATTGATTTGGTCAGGTGGACCAGAGTATTTGACAAACCTCTTTACACAAGTGATTATTTACATAGCCACAGTTTGTCATTAGGAGATTGATTTATTCACAGAATTATTATGAGTTTCATCTCCTTTATTCATTTATTCATAAAACATAAATTAAATCAAAATTGAATGTCTCCTCTTAGCTAAGGCTAAGTAGGAACATTACAAACTGCAACAGACTATCTCACAAGATGGGCGGAGGCAACACCAGTAAAATACTGAATAACAGACATAGCAGCTAGGTTCATTTTAGAAAATATCATTAGTAGATTTGGTTGCCCCAGAAGCCTAACCAGTGATCAAGGTACACACTTCATTAATACAACAGTCAAGTCTCTGTTAGATAATTTTATGGTGCAACATCATAAAATCAGCTCATACCACCCTCAAGAAAATGGAACCATTGAAGCATTGAAAAAGATATTAGAAAAAGGACTAACCAAGATCTGCAATTCCAATTGAGATGACTGGGATGAGAAGATACTAGCAAAATTATGGGCATACATGACAACTATCAAAAGGTTGCACAATAAAACTCTATTCCAGCTGGTGTACGGGAGAGAGGCGGTGGTACCTGCTAAATTTATCATATCGAGTCTATTAAATACTTAAATAGTATAGATGACAGATGAAGACTCAATCAATGAACACCTCCATGAGCTACAAGAGCTTGAAGAAGAGAGGTTCCTAGCGGAGTTCCATCAAACGGTTCAAAAGGAACGATAGATGGCTTGGCATGATCATCACATCAATCATAAGACTTTCATTATTTAGGGAAAGTTTTGTTGTACGACAAAAAATTTCAAAGGATCCTAGGCAAATTCAGAATGCACTAGATGGGACCATACCATGTCATAGAAATTAAAGATTTAGACGCGGTTCGATTGGTGCAACTAGATGGCCAAGTATTGCAAGGATGGGAGAATGGTGCACGCTTGAAGCCTTATCATGAGTAAGTTCCACTATTTATTTTTTCAAATAACTCTCACAACCGAGAGGAGTCAGTAGGGTAGAATAGAAATAGCTAGAGGCAATAAATCTCTTGCACCCAAGATGAGACATAGAATAGGAATCCCGATAAAAAGACATCACAATAACGCAGAGAGTAAATCCACTTGTTGTGATGTGGAGACCACATCGCAACCAATTGTGGTCGGGGGGTGGGGGGGGTAGCATATAACGTGTCATCCGTGTCAGAAAGCCAAGCGTGTCAAATATCATTCTGTCATAATAACCCATCATACCATTGTTAGTCCCTAGGATCACCCGGATTTAAGAATTAACTTCCATAACTAGTAACAACCATACCATAATAAATTTTCCATATTAAACCATAATCATTACCCATCACGTCTACCCAAATCCTAATGACACAGTTAGCAATGTTAGAATACACCTCACCATGGTAAATAATCGCACGATTATAGCCGCGAGAGAGACATAAAAAATTAATTAGTTATGGGGTCTTATCAACCTCATTCATGTCAGTTATGTTACTTAACCCGCATGAAAGAAGAAAAGCACCAGAATGCCGAAAAATTTCGAGTTAGAAAAAGAAACAACTATAGCAACAAATGAAATTTCATCAGAGGAAGTTCAAAGAGAAAATCCAGTAGCAGGAATCCATAGCAAGAGATCAGAAGCAACACTCCAGGTATACAGAAGAAGAACGAAGATGACGGAGGTAGCACCAGTAATCTTCGAGCCCGAGCTCAATGAAATAATTTAGAGGATAGAATAACTGGTTGGAAAGTATGACAATGCTTCGCGAATTGATACAGATTTCACGTATTCCTATCAATTCCCAGCTATGAAGTGAAAAGTATACATAAAAAATTATGCCACAGAGGGAGGAGGGGAAGCAGCAAGGATGAATCCGGAGTTCAGAGGTATTAAAAAATCGACAATACTGAACCTTAGGCCCTCCCATTATTTGGAACAATGGGAGAGGCAATGAAGTGTACGAAATTCTTGCTGAGCAGAGTCCAAAATGGATCATTGTGGCTGGGGAGAGAAATACCTATACATGCAGAGGACATTCGTAGACTTACCAGATTATCAGTAGAGGGGAAGGATGTCTCAATGGCATTCCAGAACGTGTCCAAGAGAGCCAAGAAGGCAGGGGACTATGATTATTATAAGAAATATGAGACTAGAAGAGGAGGGAAGGGGGAAAATATAGACCTCATCAACAATCCAGCAGTGAAATTTTCCTGCTATATAATAGCGGGTAAAATGATGAGGCCTTACACCAAAGGTGAATGCACCCTTGACACCATTTCAGTCGTGGAACACTGTATCTAGGGAGCCCAAGTAAAATGGTGTACCTTCCTATTGAACGAACTATTTTAGGCCTACGAGGATAATTACAAACGAGCCACAAGATTTATTTATGGCTATCTCATTATGGAGTTTGCGATGTGGAAATGGACTCACCTGGGGGTAAGAAATCTCACAGAAATCACAAATGACCAGCCAATGGCGTTAAGGTTTACGCCCTGGTGAGGCTCGAGAGATGCCAACACCAAGGAGGTAAATGAGGAGGCTTTCTCATTCTGATAGAGGCAGATGGTGGACATGGTGGCGAGACAAAAAAGGGTTCCGAGGTACTTGTTAGATAGATATTCTTCGAGATATGGTTTGGAGTCACCCACAAGCAGACGTATATTAGACCTACTTACGTGGATGAAACCACGTTCAAATTGAGGCTGTTAAAGTTTCAAGTAGAAGAAAAATCCTTCCACACCAAAGTTTTTTTCGTGGTCAGGAGCTGCAATGGAGGTTAGGAGCGGAATACCTCACTATTCGTTTGAGGGCATGCTTCCAAAATCACTCCTAGGGGAAACACCAGAGGAAACAACGAGGAGGATTTCTCAACTGCAAATAAAACCTCTACTAGACCATCTAGACGCGAGGGTGGGTGAAGGACTTCAATCTGGTAATACAAACCCTCCCAATTGCTTCTATTGTGTTTCCTTCTTTTTCTGATTTTCAATCTTTGAATTCTGCATCACCATCCACAACCACCCCTATCGTCACAACCCTACCTTCCACCATGTTAAATTCACCCCCAACAACCACAGTTACCCCAATCCGCAAGAGCAAGGCACCAAAACCTCTGATAGCTGCACCCAAGGCCAAGAAAGCAAAAATTATGGTGCCTAAGCAAATAGTTGACCTCATAGAGGAAGATTAGACCCAACCTATGGATATAGGAGTACCAGTTCAAGAAAAGCCAGAGGTTACCACCCAAGTAACCTCCGTGCTACCTGTGTTTGATATGTTCTTAGTTTTAAACATTGAGACATCATCTCCACCTCACACTCACAACTTTTCACCTCATACTCAAAATTCATCACCCCGTACTTCATTTACTTCCAAAGACCAATCCACCCGCACTCCATCCACCTCAGCGACTATCTCAGACCCAGTGAAGCTAAGAAACAAGAAAAACAGGGACACCGAGGTAGAACATAATTTGAGTACGGATAGGGTACCTGAGGTTAACTAACCTTTGGTGGGGCAGGGCACTTTACTAGAACTATTAGTTCAAGGATGGTCTTTTACTACAGATACAACACCCTCACCAACAAAGCTAAACCCATTTCAGTGAGCCAACCTAATACTGCAACAGATTCAATTGACCACTAGTATGAATAACCCAGAACCTCAACTGCCGCAACAAAACTAACCAGCATCCCCTCAGGAGCACTCAGAGAGATCAATTTCCAACGGGAAAACCCTCAGAGAAAGACTTCCAACACAGGACATGTCAGGCGCTGAGAGCATACAGAGCTGGGGGACTGGATAGTTATACAACTTCATTCAACGAGCATCACAACAATAATAAGGGCTGCACAACGAGCTCCGGCATAGGTTTGAGCAGCAGCAACAACAAGTCATCGTGCTTACTGAAGAGTGAAATCAACTAAAAGGGGAGAAGGAAAATTTACAGGAGTAGTGGTAAAAGGTAACATATATCTTCAAAGACCTCTGGCCAATAATAATTTCCCAGGATAATAAAACACCAGAGGACATATCGACCTGCTCCATGGTCAAAAGGTTTATCCGAGTGAAAATTACATGTGAAAATTGTTGAGCCCTGAAATTGTCTTCTCTTTTTCCAAACTTCACTTCATTTCATCATTCCTTTATCATTTCGTAAACATAAAACTCAATGAAAATGACTAAGATTACTTAAATATTGCATACAATGATTAACTTACTATACTTTTGTGATTTTTCTGTCTTAATGATTTTTGAATAGTTTTAGCTACAAAATGCAGTCATTCTGTAGCCAGTCAAGCATTCCATATCCGTTTTTGTGTTTACATATGTTACATGTGTCATCTGGAGAAAAGGCACACATAGGTGGATTCCAAATCTTTCCTACATCATTCGTTCCCTTCCACAAAGACTAGATCAATAGCTGGAGGTGCCTATGTACGTGGTCAAGGAAAAAGTCAAAGCAAGTTGTCTTCTACAGGAATCAGGACTTCTGATTTGCTTTACAACAAATTAGGAATCCTAAAAGAGTTCTATTTTGATTTTAACTTTAAAAATACACTTGGACCTACTTTTTTTCAATATTAGTTATGTAATTGCATATAAATTCAGCTCGGTAAATTCGAGATAGACAAGTTTGATACATATTTTTATCATTCCTGTGATACTCTGTTTTCGAGCATTTTGATAATATAAGGAGTCAAATTTGATGTTGTTCTGAATACAAACTTGAGGAGTTAAAGGATTAGTGCTGAATTGATAGCAGAGGGCCCCTGCTATTCAAGGAAGCTTTACATGTTTTCTAGATAAGTAGTTTTCAATTCTAATTTTTGTCATATTTCTTTACTTAGACTGCTTTCTGGAATTACATCTCTTAGCACTATGTTTCATGTCATTTTCTTAGATAAAATATCCTCATGATATTACAATTAGTCTTTTTCTCAAGCTTTTCCAATATATCTCTATTAAATGAATGGGATTTAATTGTAATATTATGAGTCATTATCACTTCAGTTTCTGTCATCTAGATTAAGAAGATCCTCATTATCTTACAACCATTCTCTTTCTCAAAAATCTTCCAATATATCACTACTATATGAATGATATTTGGTTGTACTATTTTGAGTTATCACATTTTTTGTTTTTCAATTAGATAAAGATCCTCATATTATTACAAACAGTCTTCTTCTCAAGCTATTCCAATAAACCTCTAAATTATGAATAAGACTTAGTTGTATTATTGTGAGTTACTGATTGATTTTTCTATAGAATATCCTTATCACATTATGCCTAATCTCTTTCAATAAACTCTTCCAACAAATCTCTAACTTATGAATGAGATCTAGTTGTAATGTCATAAGTTGTTTCAGCATTTCATAGGAGATCCTTATTACATTATAGAAGTGATCCTTTTCTCAAGCTATTCCAATACATATCTATCATATGAATGAGGTTTCACTATAATGTTCTAGGTTACTGTTAGTTTTCATACTTCTTTTATGTTTTAGAAAGACCCTCATTGCATTAGAATTTGATCTTTTTCACAAGCTATTCCAACGAATCTCTAACTAAGTGAATCAGGTTGAGCTGTAGTGTTTTGAGTTACCTTTTATTTTCATGAATGTTCATTTGCAAGCTATAATATCCATGGATTAGGATTCTCTATTTTCATCATTTTCTAATTAAGGACAGAACTTGTAACTAAACTCTGTTTTAATTCCAAGATTTCCTTTCTCTTCCTTTTTGACATAGATTTAACTTCATCTCCTGAGAAAAGAGTAGCATATTAGGACCTAAACATAACAAAAAAAATCCAAAACAACAATAAACCACTAAAAACAATGAAATAAGAATAGGGATACTTAGGCACATATAGTGCAAGTACACTTCATCATTCTACTAGCCCTGTTTGATAATTTATGCTAGCAATTTAGGAACACTAAATTGACCAAAAAAAAATATCAGCAGAGAGAAACAAGAGCTCAAATAAATGCTAGCTTCTAAATGAACATTACCAGACCCCGCCATGGTATATGTTGAGAAGGTTACTAAGGAACAGAAGCTGGTAACTAGAATGAAGGAAATCCTGGGGACAACCATCAAAGAGGCCTACAACCTACTGAAGAATTTACATGAATGCTCTAACTCGTTAACCATGAAAGCCCAACCTATCTTGGCACATATTCAACAAATTTCCCAAGAGATCAAATAAGCCATTGATCCAGTCAGCATAACCCAGTTGTACAACCAAGTAGAGGTGCTGGAAACCAAAATCCAGAAGATCGAATAACACTCCGCTGCTACAAAGTAGGTCCTCAGTGAGCTAAGGCAACCAGTAAAGTAGAAAGAAGAGGTGATACAGAAGATGGCGGCCGAAGCCAGACCAAATATACAAGAAGTATTCAGCAAGCTGCCGCTAGTGGCAAGTGAAACCGAGGCTGAAAGAGTCGCCACTTGAACCGAATAGTTAATTAAATAATGGAAACATGCGATCACTGAGTTCGCGGAAATAAAGTCTTCAGCACTGAGCAAGGTTCCAGAGTTGGGGCCTTTGTTTGGACAGAGCGAAGATGCATAAAAGACAAAGTTAGCCTCCGAAGCCGAAAGACTGACGGAAGCCGCAATAGAAGGAAAATATTGACTCGGGACGAGTCAAAATCGTGTGGTCGGGGCTTGTTGTGGCCTTTGTTTTGGAAAAGAAACAGTTTTGAGTTGTGGAGAACAGGTGGCAGAGCATAATAAAGGTAGACAAGGAGCTATCACAGTTGCAGAAGGCTGGAAGATAGGTGGCGTGGCAGTTGTGGAGAACAGTGCAGATGACAGATATGGGAGACAAGGAAAATCAGCAGAACTCTGAGTAATCAAGAAGAAGTGGCAAGCAGCAGAGAAGGAAAAGAAGAAAGACTAATAGTCATGCTGGCGAAATAAAAAATAGGCAATCAGCCAGCATAGAAGAGTTATTAGTCAGTGCTGCAGAAGGCCGATAAGGAGAGCAAAACCATAGGAGAGCTCTGTGAGATCTCTGTTGTACTGAATCACATTGTAATAGACTCCCCAGAGTAATGTATGTTGTTTTGATATTGATAATGAAATATGGTTATTGCTGTGTGTAACATTATGAGTTGATTGTTAGTCATTTTATTACTATGAATGTATGCCCAATTTTAAAATTTAATTTAGCCTTCTGAACATGCTTGATGAGTAATAGCGTATACAGAGAGGCGAGATCTGTTTGTTGTTACAAGTTTCCTTAATTGTTCTTCATGGTTGTAATCATCTTGTACATGATCTGTCTCCTAATATTAGTAAGGTCACGACATGGCTTGGGTGAGACGCTTTGCTCTCTGGAGTAGGGTGAAAATGCTGGCATTGTGTTAAACTATTGTCGAAACCTTGTTGGCCTCTATCTTGAACTTGGGTCTTTCCCAGAGACTTCCATTTTCACCAACAATATTACACATCAAAATTATCAATTTAAATTGGAGAATACACCAGCAATCAAACATAGTTTTATTCCTCATAGAAGAACTTTAGTCTCTAAAGGATAAAGCACAATGACATGATGATGAAATGATTTCCTTACGCAGGCAAATCAATGACATGCACATGCATATGGAAGTAGAGGAAAATCAAAGTTTTGCAAGTTATGTTCCTAATCAGCCTCATGGAAACATGTTAATTAATATTATTAGGCCCTGGATGTTGATTTCTATCGCTTTAGTCCATGAACTTCTCTTGTAAATGTATCTTTATGTTAGGCCAATTTTACAAGATATATGCTTGTCAATTGTATGCAATATACAATTCATAAATTCATATATAGTAGTAGGTTTGAATATATAAATTTTGGTTCCACCTCCCAGTATTTCTTTGAAGAAATAATTGTATGGAAAATAATTGTAATCATATCGTGAGTATTTTTCTACATTTAGGCATAGATTTAATAAAAGAAGTACTCATTTTTTTAAAATGAAATATTTAAAATAATCCTCATTCCATTATAAGTTTTAATCAAGTTATTTCTTTTATAAATTATCTATAAATTATCTATATTCAATATGATGTTTACTTAAATATTTTTTTATTGAAATATATATTTTTAAATTGAATGATATGATGACTTATTTATAAATATGTAGATGGACCATATTTTTTAAATTAAAATTTAATTCTCAATCATTTTTCACAGAGTAAACCAAATAGAATGAACTAATTCTTTATCTATTTGTCACTAGATCATTCACCTAATTATACCAAAATCTAGACATGTCACGAGATCATTCACCTCATTATACAAAAATATGGGTGGTTTGGGTAGTCTCTTCTTACTTTTTTTATTATTATTTATAATTAAAACAAGGATACACAATTGACTACTTGATATTTAAATTAGAACATACCTTTTTCTCTACTACATTCACGCACACATACTTTTGTTTACAAATAAACAAATTGTTTTTCATGAAATTAACCAATACTTATTATATTTATAAATATTTCACATAACTAATCCCACCAAAAAACATGAGTGGGTGGCCTTTATAGTATGCAATCTCCTTTTTTCCCAAACAACCATTTTCTTCTAAATTATGCCAAATACACCTCATACAATACGAATTTTATGCCCATTAGTTTTAAATTTTGTTAATTCCTATGGTTAATATCTAATCAAAAGATGGTTGACCATTCCTAGGTTAATAGATCATTGTAACAAAATATAGGTGGCTTCTCAATACTCTTGTTTCTTTCTAATTAAGGAAAATATTCAAACTTGACTACCTATTTTTCAATAAGAGCATTACTCTTTTATCAAGTATATTCATATACTTATGTTTATAATATTTTTTGTGTTTTATGATTTGCATCCAAATACTTTACATATAACTAAATAAAGAATTACCAAAAGCACTAGAAACACTAAATGAATGGAATTTTTAGTATATATTGGCAATTTTAGTATTACAAGGGAGGTTGAGGCAAACTCTGATTTGAAAATGCATTTATTCAATTCTATGCTTGACATTTTCCAACACCATAATATATATATATGGAAGTCTTGTGTAATCTAAATTCATTTTTTTTTGTTCAAATCATCATGGAAAATTAATGTGATACCTCATTGATTCATGGAAACCTCTTATATGTCACAAGAAAACAACCATATAGATAATGAGTGATTAAAGGGTGTTTGAAATACCAAACATTCAATAGTAGTTGCGTTGGCCCATCTATACACTTGAACATGAAAATGAAATATTGTTTAGAGACTTTTGCCTCAATGGAAATCTGGTTATTTGAGCCCATCACTTTCTCCCTGTTACTTCTCATCAAGTCAATAAAACCATCAATGGTTTACCTAAGCAATTGATGAACATCAATAAATGTTCCAAAATAGGAAAAATTATCTTCAATCTCTATCAAACCTCAAGGGGGAGTTTCAATTACTTAATTTCGCCCTATAGTTTATCATGGTATGATTTGAAACTTTAATGAGTTGATGACTAAATTTTATTTTCCTAAGTATGTGACTCAAGAATATTAGAGGGGCATTGTTGGAGTAGAATTTTGAGGAATGATTTTGAGAACTGCACATAGGAGCACCACATAGAATGATATTGTGTAGGAAAGTTAGCCAAGGATCAACATGCAGAATATGGGAAGGAAGCAAAGCCATTAAAGTTAGGTTGTGGGTTTTTTCCTATGGTAATATCTACCACCCATAGTAAAGTAGGTTGTTTGTCGAAATTTTACACTAATGTAAAACTATAAATAGTTAAAGTCGTGAGGTAATAGAGGATCATGTCTTATGCTTAGACATAGATAGAGAGATATGTGCACATAGACACAATGTTTAGACAAAGATTCTTATGTGTTTTGGTGTATTTGATGTTTCACACTATAAAATTTGATCTATTAGGCTGTTAAGTTGTGACAGTTGGAATGTAATGAAAAACATACAATAATAATAAATAATTTTTGTGGGATAATCTCTTTATTGTGCTGAACTATTTATGCTGTATAATTATGTTGAAAATATGATGATTTGTCTATGTGTTATAGCTATGTTTAACATAATATATTTATAATGTGTAATAGGGGTATACTATAATTTATTTTGTTACGAATAACTAATTGTTGGAGAAGGGTTGATGACAAGTGTAGAACCTATATCCCCTTCATCAATGCAGAATTTTCCAGGTTCATGCAAGCCCTCATAAATTCCTTAGGTGAGACTTAAACTACTTGCGGGTGATACTCAAAGGGTCAGTTTCTAAGGGGTTTTATTGGTTAATTCACTACAAACCCAAGTATTCTCTCTGTTCATTCCAACAAATGTTTCCATTTTCAATACCAAGATCTATAATTGAAGAGGATATGGAGGCCGACGAAGGGGGAGATACAACAATGGGTACAAATGAAATAATGCGAATATGTGATAGAACAAACAAAAAAATAGTGAATTGATCCTAAAGAATGGCTACAAAGATATGTCTTTATAGAATTGCATGTAATTTTATTTGTTGAATTCCATATGATTCTATCCAATTGATTGCCAAGGATATCAGAGAAGGTCAAAATTTGGTGCCCTATTGTACCACACAACTGGAATCTTGCACTAATCAAAAGAGTAATTTTTTTAGATAACAAGGTCTCACACACAATAGATTTGTCGTTGAATAGTATATTGGAGGGTTGTATTGTTTAATTTATGATATAAATCATTTAGTAAGACAATGTAATAGAAATGATTTTTTTCAAAGGATATCTAGGAAATTTTTTGAGATCACTATTTACCTAGATAAAGATGCTATTGGGCAACAAACGAGTAATGTTGCTAGAATATGATACCATGAGTGGCTAAATTTCTTTTCACATGATGGGGAGACTAGCACTTGACCAATGGATGGATAAAGAGAATAATCGAGAGGGATATAATAAAGCAAGTAAGGAATGGATGGAATGAGAATGTTGAGACATTAGAGAGATAGAAGTGCGGAAGAGGTAAGAAGGGTCAGAGCACATACATCGATGTAGGAGGAGAGCACAACATAAGATGTTAGTAGAGTGCGACATTATGGAGTCAAATTTATATTTAGTAGTGAATTAAGAGAGATGTTTGCATCAAAAGTTGTGACAAGGAGAAGGACATCAGGTAAGGTCAAAGAAAGAACAAGAAGGCAGCACAATAGTGGAGATTAGGGAGAAGAAATCAACGTTGAGTACCTATTCAATGCAATTCCATAACTAGAGGATAATGAGATATTGAACAGTGAAAAAGTAAAGGACAAGGAAGGAAACCCTTAACTCAACTTAGAATGAGAGGAGCTGGTGTATTAAAATGACCCTTCTCAAGCCATACCGTGTGTCGAAGTCATGACCCTAGACATGTCGCCAAGCCAAGAAGTAAGATCTTCCAATAATTTATTGTAGTTAGTAAACAAATTAAGGACAACATTAAAGGTAGTCAAGAGAGTGGAAGTAGTTAGATAATACCCAAGGTACCATCAAATTAACCAAAAGCATAAAAGGGAAGAACAACACAAATAATCATGTTGGATGTTGATTCTCCCATGCATATGTCAATCTTTCATGGCATGGGATCAATGGATCTAGTGAAACACATTTTTGTTTGTGAAGCAATATGGAAAATCAAGGAGGCCCAAGATGAATAGACAAAATTGGCACAAATAGAGACCACTTTTAGGGATTGTGAATTAAAAATGTATATTAAATATAATAATATTGTGCCAGGAGGGAAAGGTATGGCATTGGAAAAATCATACAGGAATTTTTAATTCATTTCTAGAATCCAAAATCAGAGTCCTAGTGTATCACATAGATTAAGGAGATTAAAAAGCATGATGGAATTCAATGTGGGATTTTGATCGGAGGTTTAACATTTTGCTAGACTGATTATCATTTCCAATATCTTACATACAAAAAAGAGAATGGTTTATTGTAGGTCTTTTTCCACATATACCTATTTTGTTAACTCAACAGAAGTTTTCTTTGCAATTCGAGGCTTTGAAAACTTCCTTGAAGTTAGAAGAATCCCCTATAGGTAGTGAAAAAAATGCAGGAATGGAACAAGTCTAATTATAGCAAGAAAAATTAACAAAATAGCTGCAAGAAATAAAAAAATAAAAGGAGAATCCTAAATAATTTTGTGCACTATATGAAAAAAGGAAGGAAATATTAGGAATGAATGAAAATTTCTCACAACATACATGGCTACATGAGTTGTGAACCTGTTGGAAAAAGGATAGGACTATGTTGTGAGGGTTGTAGAGTTTGGTGTCATATACCTACATCTTATCCAATGATACAAAAGTATCAAAGCATAGTCAAAATGTTGTTCTGTGACTTTTGCAAGTCAGTGGGACATGACATACATACTTTTCATGCATTGCATTTACTAAGAGAGTGCACTACACATACGTACAAAGTAAAAGAGACAGAAGGTATGAAGTTTAAATGCTAATCTATAAAACACCGAGAGCATGTAATCCAGGAAGAGTACAAGGATTTCAAGGTAGGGGCCAAGGAGGTTTTGGAAGAGGTATGGTCCTAATAATTCATTAAAACTATGGGAATCTAGGACACATTGCACATGATTTCCCTAACCTTTTCATGACATGCACCTAATGTAAATAATTGGACTATGCTATTGAGGAGTGTCCTCAACTTATTGTGAAGCAGTAGGAGAAAATGGGACAAAATGTGCAAATGATAGTTGTTGAAGAGCATGTAGAACATCCACATGTAGGATAAATTATGTGTGGAGGAGCAAGGATAGGAGAAAATGCTAGTGGATAAGAAAGCCAAATATTTCAATGGCTAAGATAAGTAGTAGAGCCACCTCCCAGGTTTGATCTAGTAAAGGAAAAAGACACATAAAATGAAGCTAGAAGAGAACTAGCTTTGATGTTATCACCAAAAAATGATCACTTAGCCATTTCTAACTAGGCGAATCGAAATACACCATGTAAGTTTAATTTTTACCATAGTAAAATCACTTTCACTATAGTAAATAATTTAATATACCACTTTTATTAAGTTATTTCTGATTAAAATTAAAAAACCTATGAGAATAATTAAATAAACCATTATTTATTTAATTTTCTTTAGGAATAATTATTAAATAATTGTTTGATAATTATTCCTTGTCACATTTGACTAAATCACCTAGGAATAATTAAATAAATATTATTTATTTATTATTCCTTAACTCCATTCTTGGAATAATTGTTAAATCACTATTAATTTTTTTTTTCATTTTCAAACCTTTCTTATTATTCACAAAATAATTAATAAATCATTTTATTTGTTAATTATTTCTAAATAAAGTTATTTGACCATTTTTAATATCTTTTCCCTCTCCAAAAAGATAATAAAGTATTCCTAATGGTTAGATATAGATCTTGGTCAAAAATGTTTTATTATTCTCCACTTTCGAGATCAACCCAATACTTTGTTATAAATAAGAGGGGTTTTCATTCCTTCTTCACCATGATCATTATCATAATCATGGTGTTCGTGTGTTTGTTGCACGCATGTATGAAATCACACCAACTTAAGGGGTGTGGTTTTCCCTCTTAAGTTATTGGTCATAGGTAGAAAATATAGGTAGTCAAGCAAGTTAATGGAACATGCTAGAACATAAACATACTAGATAGAGAAATAACATGCATATTCAAACATAAAAATTAAACTAAAGATAAAACAAATAACAAAAAAGATCTAAATAGAGTCAAACAACTTCAATAATCCAAACGACGGTGCTTACGTCCCCTCATATTGAGTGCTGGTAGGAAATGAGGATGAAAATTTAACCCACTTGCCAAGGGGCCCTTAGAACTTGGGGTCCTAAGTCCCGATGCAAGGTTGTATTTACTTCCAAGATGCCTTGGCGTAAAGTCTCCCTCTCTCTACTATGGTGGACTGAAGTTGTTGGATGGCCAAAAAATAAGTCCCCTCTATCTCTGCTCCGGATCACACACTACTGGTATTTCTTGGGGCAATTCTAGCCATCATAACAATGTGCTCTCCAATTACTCATCTCTTGGTGGCCTTTTATAGGAGAATTCAAATCCTCCTTCCCTCTCTTGGTACATTGTGGATGGTGACCCAAGATAGGGGCATGATTCCATTGTGTGCCACATTTATTCCATTGTGTGCTCCCTTAATGCCCTAAGGAGACTTGGGTGGCTGTCCTTACGTGGCTTCAAGTGTGGAATCAATGCCTTGGAATGTGATTTTTGTGGTCCTGGAAAGTGACTTCCGCCACTCCTAGGATTGCGTGCTTTTTGGGTCAAAATGTGCACAAAGGCATGCTTATTGAAGGATTTTGCACGCAAAAGCATTTATGACTAGTTCAAATTTGTTTTTCCCCTCAGACCTTATGGATTTTTAAATACTTTCAGATTCTCTAATGTCTTTCAGCCCTGTAAATCCTTCTGCCTAACATTAAATAATGTCGCCTTTTCTTGTACGATTTTCCAGTGATAACAGTTTCCCCCTAATGTGTGAGGTCTAGGAAGAAATGTATAGCCGAAATGCATTATAGTTTATTTTCTATATACTGTGCGTAGAGAGAGAGAGACCTGCGTGTAGCTCGGAATTGGAGACACCCTACACTGGTCTGAAGAATGACCATGTCCTATGGGACCCCTGTAAGTAAATATAATACAATATATAGAAATTTTCTACGATGTGGGCATGTCCCATGCTCGTAATACTGTGGCTAGTTAAAAAAATCTATTTGACAGATACATGATATGTCTATGTCACTAATATGGTAGTGATCTGTTGGTTGATGACGACGACTGCTGACGCCATTAGGGGCATTTTTTCTTTGAAAATAGGTGGAATGTGGTACCCATATGCATAAAATTGGTATGGCATATAACTACACATTGTACGCATAGGTGCTGGTTGGGACCTTCCCGTGTAAGCATTCCTGAAAGAGATGCTTATGAAGGTACGGGTCTTCGAAAAATTTGATCAAAGTTCAATGGTTGTAAGGTACGATACCATCTTGAGATGAAAGCTTGTGTTGTATTCAAATGTTAGGAGGATCGATGAAATCTATGGGAAACTATGTCTCGCACAGTGCCACCCGTGGATGTCCCTTTTATGAAGAGGGGTGATCCAAGGTACCGCTTCATTTTTGGAAAATAGGTGTTGAATTCGACAAAAAGGAAGCCTCAACCAAACAGGGGGGGGGGGGTGTCTTCGGTTCGGATCGGAATCTTGGATGTGATGGGTTTAACACGGGCAAGATGGTGAGAGATGACTGAAAACTGATGACAGGGATTTAGTGGCGCAAGGCTAGAGTATAAAAAGTAGCTTGGCGGCATTCATAACTATTTCTGATGGGGAAATCCCTGGAGTCGATAGGAATTCCACGGTGGGTATAAATTGGTTTGAATGTCATGGTGGCTTTTGCGTGAGGGTGTGATACTCCGGCCAAGGGTGACTAGGGAATACTTTCATGGGGGAAAAAATGAATGAGTGGGTGGTGGACATAGTGCGCCATTTGTGGTCTTTATACAATTACCAAAAGAATAAAATAATGAGGTTTGGTTTGTACAAAACACAGAGACGAGTGCCCCAAAAAATGAAGGTGTTCGCTCAATGATGATGTGAGGAAGGTGTTTTGATGAGGGTGGGGGTCCCATTCGTAGGTCTCATGAGTGGGGTTGATGAAGAAGAAAAAAATGTATCGTAGATGGGGTCATGTTGATGGAGGTATGGTGGGCCAAATGTGAGGCAGTAGTATGCTTTTGATCTGCTTGTACAACCTGGTTGTCCAGGAAAGGGGTTTTATTTCATATGGTAAAACTTGACCTTATGCATGGTGAGTGAATGGGCATGAGGTGCTTCCTGGACTATAGTGGTATGGCCATGGCGTCACTATTTTTTGTGATATATGGTCTACTTTGGGTGACGAGCGCCATGGATGGGAGGCTCTACCGACCAACGAGGATGTTTATCATATGTAGGGTGAGGTGATGATAAACATGGTTAGATATGTGGAACCTGTGGTTAATTTCTAATGGAGAAATGATGTCAGGATATGCAGATTTTTCTGAGACTCTATCATGTTGGGGGTAGAATGATACTTGCTTTGGAACTTTTGGTGGATGGAGTTGTGAACGGATTGTGTTTTTTCCTGCAAAAAAACCTACCTCAAGTGAAAGCATCTTCTTTATCCAATATTATTGAAATACATGAGCTTTAGAAAGGAGGATGAGAGAGGACATACCTGTCGGCACTGAAAATTTACTTTTTCGAGAGTACGAATGTGTGGCATCACCTCTGTTCGTTATGGAGTTCTGTTCACAGTGCTACTTTCTGTTCGGAGAATGAACCTTCTGATCTCTCATTATGGTTCTCCAAAGTTTTTTAAAAGGGAAATATATAGGTGAATATGGACCTAATTCAATTCATTTGTACTTGTTGAGTTTTTGAGAGGTCAGAAGCTTCTGCGAAGCAGTTCTTGCTGTTGTGGTTAGCTTGAGCACTAGGGATTAGCGATATCATGCCCAGGTAACCTCCATGACATCCTGCACTTTAATTTTTTTAGTATGAGGGTGTCGGGGTCCGTACAAAATTGGTTTGTATGGATTTTGAGCCATTTTTACCCTAGATTGCGTGGGAGATCAAGGTAACGATGTGCCTTCTATGCACAATTTTTGGGGTTTTTCACTCTTTAATCACTCTGTTCCCCTTTTTTGGCGCACCTTATGTGCTCCTGTGATAAACACATGCGTGAATTCAATGCGCATGTTTGAGGGACAGGAACGCAAAAGGCCGAGGAAAATTTTTGGACTTTTTGCCTCTTTTCTGATGTTTTTTCTGTTGTTGATGGGTTCTTTCTTGGATAACAGGCTGTTGTGGAGGGAGCGGGATTGGTCCGAGCTCTTTACTGAATTAGCCACCGATGGTTAGGCACGCTGATAGTTGGTGCAATGGAGTCTCCTGAAGTTTTCAGAGAATGAACTTCTTCGGTCACAGGACCCACTACTGCTTTACTTGATCTAGCGTTGGAACAGGCGGCGCAACACGTTTGTGTTGCGTGGGACTGACCTTGCTATCCATCTTGAGATGGATATATACATTTTGACCGGGATACTACCTCATAGTGAGGTGCTGCAGTATCCACTTACTTCTGGGTGGGTGGATCTTGAGAGGTTCCGGACGCGTCATTGTGGCAGTGCGCCTCTTACGAAGGGGTGCATAGCCATTGCCTCAGTGACAGATTTGGTTGAGCGGTGCACTCTGACGGATATTGTAAGAATTGAAAGGTTTTCAGCTCCAAATCGAGCATCGGGCATGCAGGTTGGAGTCTTGCGTCGGCTGAGGGATAGACACTTTTTCGATTTTTCCCGCTTCTGCTATAACGAGATGGTTACACAACTTAACAAGGTCCAGAGTGGATCAAAGCTATTTGCGTACACCAATATTCTATAAAGCATCATGTACGAGAGGGTGGTGTTGTTGAGACCACGTGGTTGTGGTGCCTCCTAGGGTGCCATGGCAGCCTTGCATGACGAGGTGGGCTCCTGTGATGCCATGGGGAGGTGGGGGTATGGTGGGGCGTTACTGGAATGCCACGATGAAGGCTTGGATTTAGGTCAACCCCCAGATGTTTCTGTCATTCCCATATGTAGGGATGGACTTTCGGGGGGATCTAGAGATGGGTCTCCCTCCTGGCTATGTCTGGGGGCCAGCAGGTATGTTTTTATGTTTTCTGCATTTATTTGAGTATATATGTTTTTATGTGTTTTTATGGTGACACTGACATAGTTTTGGTTACTCTTGTAGATTTTGGTGAGGTTGGCTGCCCCATGGCTTGATTGGTTGGCCACGGTCCTCTTAGGAGACCTCAAGGAGGTCGTGGGGGGAAGGTAGTAAATTTGCACAGCCTGAGGGTGGTGGACCTGGTGGTGGTGTTGGCCCTTCGGGAGAGCGTAGCAGCTCGGCTGCTACTGTGGCTGTGACCGAGAGAGCTCATGCTAATGTGGAGGTGGCACGTGCAGATGTAGCAGAGGCTCGCATTGCTGAGCTGACTACTCGGTTTTCAGTTCTAGAGGATGCTTGAGATTGAGTGGACCACTTGATCTAGGGGATGTGTTCTCGAGGCTTTCTAGATGACCTCGAGGAGGTTTCGTCTAGAGATGCTGATGTTCCGAGAGAGGGAATATCGGCCTATTTTATGTTGGATGGTAGTCTCAGTTTTGACGACGGCTCCGTTAGTGGTACCGGGAGCGGCTGTGGGTCCCGATGCCCCACTTGGGGGAGAACCGCCCTAGAGTTTATTTGTACATGGGGAAAGCACCCATTATGAGGATGCTTCCCCTATTTTTGATGAATTTTTTTGTATCTTTGGGCTGAATGATGGGTCAGAGACACTATTTTTTGTACTCAGGCACATACACTATGATATATATATGAGAGATATTTTTTGCGGATCTACATGTTGTGCCCCCTATTTTTTCTTATGGATGATGTTATGCTGATGGATGTCTATGTTTTTTGTTTTTTATATATGATGGTTTATTTGAGATGCATTCTAGTTTAGAATATTGTTAGCTATGCGATCAGCTGTTTGGTTTTGACTCCTTGGTACATGTATAACTGTAATGTAGTCAAATTGTCAGCTTAATATTTTTGCATGAAAATATTCTCTAAATAGGTGTGAATCTCTTATCTCAAATGTTTGGTTTAACAACGAAAATACTAACTGGGAATAAAGGTAGACGTGCATATGGCGTATGCCCTGATGGAGGGCATCGAACTTAAGTTCGATGACGACGTCATATTCTGCCTGATTCTTTGTTGCAAAATTGATACACACACCGTTTGTGTAGAGTGGTGATCGGTCAGGGTGATAGATAACCCAGGCTACTACTGCTAAACTTTGAGACCATCTTGATGCTCCATTAGAAAATCCAAAGTAAGGTTCGGGTTGGTAATCCATTGTAGCACTTGAGCACTTTTTGTAATAAGTATTTTGGTCAAAAATTTAAAGTAGTTAGGTTTGTGTACGTTGACTCTAGTGTAGGGCCTTCTTGGCCTTTATGGTTAGAACTTCTTGAGGTAAAGGCCGTTGATGGGGTTACTGAGGCATGTCTTGTCAGGTTCTGTCAATATGTATGCCCCCTGGTGGAGGCAATGTTTTACGATGTAGGGTCCTTTCCACAAAGTTTCAAACTGTCTTGGCCCTAGGGATTCTTTTGCAACATCATAGTGGAGGACTAGTTCTCCCTCGATGAATGAGAGAGGGTTGATTTGTTGGTTGAATGATGTTTTTATCCTTTTCTTATGGGCCTCATTGTGTTGCAGCGACTACCATCGGCTTTTGTCGACGAGCTCTAGTTGTACTAGGCGCTATTCTAGAGGCTGGGTATCATTGAGGAGTTTGATGGTGATATGAAAATTCAGGATTTTGTAGAAATCAATGCAAAAGCACAAGGAACCCTGAATTTTTGTGACAGGAATAAGGTGGGAGTCCTGGGACATGGGGGAAGTTGCAATCCTATTCCCGGTATATGATGGTACAAATCGTATGTGGTATATCGTGTCATCAATGTTTGGTGGGGGAATAATCTCGGTTATGGTAGTTTGTGTAAGCGCAAGTTTGGGTCCCCTGTTAGAATGGTCAATATCTTGTTGGTGTAAATTATGCCTATTGCAGAGATGCCTGAATTTTTCGACTAGTAGGCATGCCTCTGGTTCATGGTTCTGGCCAGTGCAAATGGTGCATGGTACCACTGTGCCAACGGAGTAGATTGTGTGGGAACCAACACTACTCTTCGTCCCGGATGTGGACGCTTGGAAAGGATTTGTTGTAGAAGAGTAGGTCTTCTGCTTCCATTTCCATGTTGTTGGCTTAGGTGTGTCTAGCTCTTTAAGGGAGTGTAGACATAACGTTGCTCTTGTCGCTCTGAGCTTGGGGAGATGCTCACATTTAATCATATGGTGAAAGTGTGAACAAATTCAGAAATAGGTACGCGTGATTTTCTCTTGGTTAGAGAGAAGTTTTTGAGGGAGCGTGGAGACTGTGTGAAAACTGTTTGCTAGGTGCTTCATCTCTTTGCATTGATTTATCTGGTGGTCAATCAGGCCGCATAGTCCACATGATATCCTAGGTTGGGCCTGGGTCATGCTTGGTTGGTGCACTTTCCCATCACGCCAATGTGGGTGTGGGGTTGCTGGTCTGGGGGTGATGTAATTTCTATATCGTTTGAGTTCATCTTACCATTTCTTCTCTATTGTATGAATCATATCAATGAGGGGACGAACTTGTGGGATATAGGTACAACGCTGTACATAGTGATTGCCGTGACATACTAGGAAAAATAGCTTAGATATGGGGGTCCCATCATGCTCAGTTTGTGGTCTGGCAAGGTACCAGTGTCGTAACGCTGCTAAATCAGGGAAAATGGCGACCACATGATTGGGCATTTTACGTAACACACATGTTGGTATTCTCTGCAGAGAGAAGTTGGGGGTAACTAGGGGTTCCCTAAGTGGTCTCTTTTCAGCTGAAAATAATAGGATGGATATGCTCGTCACATCTTCTTGGGTTGTCAAGCTATTCATAGATTCCAAGTCCGTGTCATCTTCTTGGGAGAGGTAGACTATGCTTGATCGCATACAAGCTAGTGCTGCAAGGAATATAGGTATGTAGTGACAATGACGCATTGGGAGGTTGTCACCACATATATGACATGAATACTGGATGTCCATGTTGTTGCGATATACTATGTGAACTGGATGCCACCGTTAGAACATTTCCAAAGCTGGGAAATGAATGATGAAATGATCAAGCTCATCACAAAGTACACAACTCTCGATTTGGGGAGAGGGCTTGACGGGGAGCCTTTCAGGTGATTTTTGTTCCTCATATAGGTACAGGATGATACGAGGTTCATCCCCAGCCGAATGGGTGGGGGGATCCTCCTGATATGATTGCTCGATGGCGTGCAAGGCATCCCTATATCACGGTATTTATGGGAAATGATGGGTATAGTGCCCATAATTGTTGCAGATAGCGCGTGCTTTATTGGTACGCAATGCTTTGCCTTTACCCTTGGTGGCAGATTCCATTTTACAGGAATGTGTTGTCATGATGTCTGCCTCTGAGCTGAGGAGCGGTTTTAATTCGTCCAACTCTGGGAAGATATGGGTAGGGTGTCCTATTACGTCGCATATGGCGCAAACTGGTGATTTCCGTTGGGTGGCAGGGGTTTCCATCTTCTTTCCTTTTCTCTTGGTTTTCTTAGATGTAATCATCAGTTTTGCAATGGGAATTTCATTTGTAGGGATGTTTTCGACTGTTTCCTAAATGGGTTGGGCCTCCTCAGGACTGAGGGGCTTTAACCCTCTGGCAGTGATGTGTGTGGCTCATGTCCTAGTAGGGGGAACAAGATACCAAACTGGTATTGCAAACGATATGTTTGGTAACACCACTATTCCCAAAACTTTTTGGGATATGAAACTAGCTGGGGGGTAAAGGAAAGGGGTTTGGGAAGCATTGTAGGCTAGAGAGGATACTGTGGCCAAGGAATCAGTGTCATTACTACTTGTTTCCATGTCCTAGATAGCTTCGGCGCTTGATGTGGACATGATGCACACCGGAGCTCCTGTGACATCAGGTTATGACTCAGATATGATGGGGGGATCTCCTAGGAATCATCCTAGGATGGACGATGGTTTGAACTGGCCAAGGCCATATTCTTGGTACTGTGACATTGTGTCTACGGATGTATCTACGTAGGGTAGAATGACATTAGTATTTGTTAGGGGCCGATTTTTTCTATGTGTCAATTGGTCGATAGTAATGATGCGGTCCTCATGGGCGAACATGATAGTGAGGAAGATGGAGGAGGCTATAGCTGACATGGCATACATATAACTCTAACCAAGGAGTATATTATAGTCCAAGCGGGTGTACAAGACTTCAATGTATATAAGGACCATCTTTCGAGCTAAGCAGACAGAGACATTTTGGTAGAGGCTGATGGGAGTTGAATGGCGATCGTCGTATGCTCTAAGCATGATGTTTGATGACTTTAGTTCGGGAGACCCTAACTTCTGTCAAATTTTCTTTGACATGATGCATGTGGATGCACCCTTGTCGATGACAGATCGATGAATGGTAATATTTTGGACCGATACTAGTATCTAAAAGGCGACCATGGAAGGAAGCCTAGTGGTGGCTTTATCTAAATCAAAAGCCATTAGGCGTGTATCGGCAGGGTCGATAGCACCTAACACAAAAAGCAAGGCTTCTTGTTTCTTTGGGCGGGACTGTAAAAATTCTGAAGCTGACATAGCAGCGGAAGATTGAGCTAAATCATCCACAATGCTATAATTATGGGCCGCTTCGGAATAGTTTCATGCTCGCCTAGTTGGTCCCTTAGCCATCTTTGGCAAAGGTTTGATAGGCATATTTGATATGGTTAAAGGTGTAGTTGGTGCACTGGTACTAACCCCTTATGTGTTGGTGTCTTGTGGGGTATCGTAATTTTGATTCCGTGTTTGAAAAAACATCTCTTCGCCAATCATGTAGATTTCATGGTTGTTTTTTCCTGAGTCATTGGGATTTTGCTGCTGAGTGCTAATTGTCCCTTGATGGGGGAAGGGTTCCTACATGACTGCTGGCTACTGGAATGATCCCCCTTGTGCCTGAAGTTCACCTATGCATTATTCTACATAGTGGAGGTCTTGTGCCCAGTGGCCTCTAGTTGTGAATGGAGGAGATATTTTTTTCAACATAATATCTACGTCTTTGGGTCTGGCTTCAGAAATCAGGTCCTCCATTTGTCTGACGACCCTCTTGTTAGAAATTTTATGGGCATGTGATGTTTCATTTGCTTAGGTTGGTGATCACAGGTAAGAATAATACGTGTAAGCGAGGGTTTTGAACACTTGCTTCACAGGTAAATTTGGATCCTTGCTTAATTAAACATCGCTGGAGTTCAATGTGCACAGGGGGTATTTTATAAGTTTACGAGGCACCAGGACATTTAATGAGGATATTGTAAATACCTGCGATTGCATATAAATCGGAGTCAGGATTTGTTGGTGCTGCAGTGGCATCCTCTTCAGATATGGGCCTTTTTTGCGCCACATCCTTTGAAATCTCTGTAGTGAGAGTTTTCAGGAACGGGTCTAATAGTACCCAATCATCGAGTTTGGATTTACATAAACTGCGACGCTGCCGCCATTTGTGGAGATGGTCCGATGTATGGATGGAGGGGGTTTGCCTAAAGTGTGTCAGTAATTCCATTCCGAAATCATGGTGGATGGGTAACTGAAAATAGGTTAGGAATGCAGTGGAAAGGGTGCTAAAGGTTACATGTGTAGCAGAGGGTTGCTCCACATACAATCTCGCTGCTACTCGTGTCAGAGTGTGTTGAAATAGTCTCAATCGAATAGTATCATCCACAATTTTGTTCGATGAGCACCACAGGTGGAAAGTCATAACATGATTTCCTGGGTCTTCCGATTGCTTTCCTTCGAACTTTGGAATGTATGAAGGGAGCTTCGGGGGCATGGGAGGCCATATAGGGTTGTGTGTAATGGGGTTGTTCATAACCTTGGTTAAATCTAGTAGATTCAACGAAGCTAGAAAAGGTGACTACGAGGTTGTAGCCATTGCAAGTTGTGAAAACACAATGTTCTGGTTAGGAAGAGGGTTTATCTATGACGTACCCTGTTGTGTATTATACTGGCTTCCCGAATGGTCAGAATTCATCTACCCTCTAGGGGTTGTGGGAGGAGTGGTATGTGATGTGGCATTGGGAGACTGACCAGGGTTCTCAACTAAGGATGCCCCAATAAAGGAAGAAATGATAATGGTGGTAGTGTTCTGTCTTTGATGCCTAAATGGTGAAAGACCTGGAACCCCTCTCGATAATGGGGAAGAGGTCCAAAAGACGTCTAGATCGAAAAGGTTCTGTTGGGTCCGTTCTGGTGTCGAATAGGTCTAGATTTGGTAATATTTGAGAGGATAGAGATTATAATCAAAGATAAATTCTGATGGCATACATAAAACAAAGTGAAAATAAAATAAATTTTCCCTTTAAATTAATCCTATGTGATCAGCCAATCAAAAAATATGGTTTTTGTTTGTTTGCATATGATACTCATATCTTAGAAGACCTAATCATCCTCACACACTCAAATATAACTGGGCCTTGAGAAGATATCTTGCAAGTGCTGGCACAAAATCCCGTAAGAGCTCTCGACACCACCAGTCATCCAAAGAAAATCCACCAAAGTAAGGGTAGAGCATCTAGTGCTTGCCTGCACCATCACCTATAGGGAAATGATGCCCTAATTTTGGCCACTAACTACCACCATCCCACGTGAGTGTTCGAGTCTTGGGCTTCTTGGTAATTCAACTAACAGTACTGAGTATTAGCTGGGCTAGGTAGCCCCAGCTGATACCTGCCCGCACTGTGCCTTATCCTAACCCCCTCTGAAACGGGTCTTTGCCGCAAGCGGGTTTTCTTTCCCATGGGATGATAGGTGGATTTGAAAGCTCCCTAAACATTCAAATTCTATGTTTCAAGATGAAGAATGATCAAGGCAGCTTATTGGATGCCTACCCCCTTGATTCTAACATAGAATATAAATTCTTTTGTGGCCCTTGTGGAGAAAATTTAGTGAGTTTTGTTAGTTTTAGGTGTCTTTTCTTTTCTTAATGTGTGGATGTGTGTGAGAAAAAAGTGAACAAGCACATAGTTTGAACGTGTGGATATGCGATGATCCTTTTCAACTTTTCCCAGTTAATCTATGTTATCAACTACAGGGAGATGGTGAGTTGTGAATATAGAGTGTTCATATGCTTGCCTAGGATCACCAAAGGGTGAAAAGGCAACATAGATTACTTTCTCTTCTATCGACAATTCAATCGTGGTCCTCAAATCCTAGTGCAAAAATTAAACTAAACTAATGAATTTTACACTAGAAAAGAGGAACTAGCTAAGCATGCGTGGACTTTGGCCACTTACTTTGGCTAATGATCTAATTGTTTTGGTACCTAAATTTGAAAAACATAATTTTTTTTTCGGAATTCAAGTTAATTTCCCCCCCTACTTAAACTATGTCTGAACTTTGCAAAAATCAACTTGAAATAAAACTAACACCATGCCTACCAAAATCAGCTAAGAGTGAGCTTTAACAATGTAATATTCCTAAATTAGCTGCAACTAATAGGAATATTAATTTTTCCTTGTTTATTTTTCATTTCATGTATTGATAAATAAATTGTAAAGGAGGACATGTAAAACTCCTGAAAATCAAGAATAAATCAATGCCTATGTGAACAGAGACATATATGGGCTATGTAAATAAACTCTTGCAGGTGTGAAAGGGTCTAAATCACAAGAATGGATCCTATTTGACCAAGTCAATAGTGCAGTCTCGATGCATTGAACCTCCTTGAGGGACAGTGCAGTTCTAGAAGGAGATTCTAAATGTGAAAGGAGCTAAACTAATGAAGTGGTTTAGGGTTTTTCCAAGACTCCAATATTATAAAAGGAGGAGGAGATCAATGAGGAAGGGTTGTTGAAGATCATTATTTCTGAAGGTCTGTCTGCTTAGACATCCCTTGTTGGGACTTCCTGTTCTGGAATCCCACCTCCTTCCTTGAGCAACTCTTGGAGGAGAATTGTGCTAAACTTTTCCACTATCAGGCTTGGGCCAAGCTTTAGCTTACATTGTAGCACTGCTCATGTTGAGGGTTGAGCTGTCTTGTGAGCTGCAGCAAGTGGAAGACTAGATCTGCTTAGATCTAGATGATAGCAGTGGCTCTTCTCAGTGAGTGTGTATTTTAACCTCCTGGAAGAGTTCATTTGCTGAATATAACTGAGATCTACATCTTGGAATCATTCCAAATTCATCTTCAAAAGCTACAACGCTGTCTCTCACCCTAAGATAGCGTTATTTTCAGATCTACAGCTATAGGGTGTTTTGCCAGCGTTTTGGAGGAGAGATCTCTAGTGTTGGGGTTTTTCCTCTCACTGTGGTGATCCATGGATTGGCCATCCAATCCATGTTTTTTTCAGATCTGATCTGATATGTACTTTTATTATTCAAAAATTCTGAATCATTCTGCAGATCTGAAGTTTTAGATCTCAAATCTACTTCCGGTGCTTCATGTTTTGAGCAAAACTCCAAGGGGAATGTATAGATCAACTCTTCTGGTACATGGATCTGTATTGGATCTATCTTTTTATGTACAGATATGATATATATCTGAAGAATCAATCAATTTCTGTGTCAGCCCTAAAAATAATGCTGTCATGGTTATGTAGTCTTTTAACATGGTTGTGGCACCTCTTTCTTGAGGATTTCTTCTGTATTATTTCATTATTCTTATGTAAAGTGTATGATTTATGCCCCTGATATTATTTTTCAATATTCAGACCTTATTTCAGTCACACTCTTCAAAAAATCTCGCTCACATGCTTCAGTAAATTTCTGCATACTTCTAGTCTTGGGAAATCAGGGTTTTCTAGCCTAGTTAGGAAAGGAGGAACTGTTTAACATAGAAAAATTTATTATTTTTTGCTGAAATTCCACATGGGAGTAACTAATAACCCTATATATCATATAAAACCACTTTCCCACCTTATTTTTACGCATATCTTTGAATAAACTCGTTTTAGGGCCTAAAACCTCACTTTTCCCCACCTTTTGCCTTATAAAACGCTGCATAAAGTTGCTGCTGCATATTTTATTGAATTTAAAGTGATTTTGTATCTCTTTATAACATATTTCTATAGCTCCACATTGGTAATAACTCAGATTATTCCCAATATTATAGCTCTTCCATTTTTGGGAACATTATAGTGGTATCAGAGAAAGATATTTGGCTCAGCCTGTGGCTTCAAGCCAAAGTGATTTATAGAAAAGAGAAATGTCAGAATGATGAATAATATGGTTTTATTCTCATAAGCTTTCAGATCTAAGAAGAACCTCTCCAAGGAGGTTGAATAAGAAGAAGAAAGGAGAAGCAGTGAAACTCCTAGAAAGTTTCAAGAGCAGAAAGATCTTCTGATCAGATCTACAAGATCTATACATGAGGAAAATTCTGAATCCTCATCTCATGTATATGTTCAATCATCCATATCACCAAATTTTCAACGTTCTGTCTATGATTTCTTCATGAAGAGGAAGAAAGGAGGTGTGCCTAAGAAGGAGATGCTTAGAGAGTATTTGGAGGAGTATGAAGCTCAGTCCAAGGAGTTCAAAGATGACTTGAACTTCCAAGGATTATACAAGATCAAGGAGGAAAAAGTCACAAAGGAGAAGCAGCATGGCAAGGCTAGATTCTATCTATCTATCTTTGATAGATCACCTAAATGTCCAGTCAGGGTTTGGGTGAAGGAGCTATATAAATTTGTGCAACAACATCAAGTTTCAGAGATTGAAGCCATCAAAGCAGCAGCGCTGCATTTTGAAGGTAAAGCATATGCTTGGTGGTTGTTTGGGTCTTTTTCCTTGAAGAATGCCAATACACCTACTTATGCAAGGTTTATTGCCAGATTGATAGAAAAGTTTGATGAAGCTCCATGTGTATCATATTCTTTTGACATTGTCAAACCACATCAGATGAATCCTTTGCATGAGTTGGAAGGGTCTATGAATCCAAATCCATTTCTGAAGACCATGGAAGAAGGTGTAAGTTTTTTTGATGCCTTGCCAAAGGAAATATCTCCATTGAGTGAAGGATCCTCTTTTCAAGAGTAAAGCATGAAGGTTTCTCCTTCAATATATGACCAAGATCTAATGTCTCTCATTGATGATGGGACAATTTCAATTATTGAAGAGAAGGGGAAAGGCTAGAGATGATAACACGGTCAAAACAAAGGCACCTAAAACACCTCAGGGATTTTTTTGGTTCCACCAACTATGCGGTGATTCTAAAGGAATAAAGAAGAAGGATTGAAGCACAAAGTTGGAAGTGCATCTTCTTCGAGTATTTAGATAAAATCAAAGTATATTTCTTTATGATGAGGTAAATAAGAAGTTTATATTGTATAGATATGCTATTTTTCTTGAATATTCCAAGACTGATAATATAATAGGGAAATTTCAAGGTAAAAAAAGGGCCTCAAAAACAAAATTTACTAACGAAATCAAATTTAAAAGAGTCAATAAGATTGAAGATGATGATGTCATCCACAAGGGTAAATAATTTTGGTGGGAAAATAAGATTTTTATTTTTATTTTTATTGTATTTTCAGTTCATATATTTATAGGCTTACTCATGTGACAAGTGTAGACATCATTTGGATGAAGAATTAAATTCCACATCCGATGAGTACCCACCCTTCATACTTTTGAGTATACCCACATTGAAAAAATTGAAAATACATTAAAAACATGTTTCAATTCATATATTTTCCCTTTTTTTAAGTGTGGGTCTACTCGAAATTATGCAAGAGTGGGTACTCATCAAATGTGGAATTTAATTACACATCCAATGGGTGCCCTCACTCGACATTTGAGTAAGCCTATAAGGAGGTGATTAGAATATACAATAGAAAAAAAAACAATTTTATTCCTTTTCCTTTATAAATTCATAACTCTTATTTTTTTTATTTTAACTATTATTTTTAATTTTTCCTTAGAAGCCTCATTTCATACCTCAAAATTCCCCTAATTTTGTTGATTGGTAGCTTGATCGTTTGGATATATTTATTCATTAAAAAAATTATCATGAATTTGATAATGAGATTTCACATCTTGAGCAAGGATCCCTATCTTGAATAAATTTGTGGAATCTCCTTATTAAGCATTATCTCCCCCTCATGAAGTTCTGACCACTTCTTCAAATTAGGAATACCCTTTAAGTGATGTGATTGAGAGGATTTGAATTTGACTCCTAGATCAGGACTTGTCTCCTTGAGGTCACCCAAGAAATTAGTTCTAGTATATTTCACAATAGAGGAAGAATATGTCGCAACTATAAATGCAACGAAGGAGATTGTGTTGCTAAAGAAAATTATTGAAGACTTGTAGGAAAAAAAGTTAACTCTACTCCCCTCCTAATTGACACTACTTTTGCGATTAAGTTGGACAAAAATAAAAAATTACATGATCAACCTAAACATATCAACAAAAAGTTCCATTTGATTCAACATCATGTAGAGGCCAAGACTATTCATCTACGATATTTTTCCATAAAAAGATAAAATTTCAAACATCTTCATCAAAGGACTTGGAATAGAAAATTTTGAAAGGTTCAAAATGATTCTTGGACTCGCAAAAACCCCTTCAGTTTAAGGGGGGAATGTTAGAAACCTAATCTTCAAGGATTGGGTGAGAAATTTGTAAATATGTAAATTAAGGAAAATTGAATAGTTGGAATAAGAAAATATCTTGAAATATGAATCCCAATGGCTACGCATCCTCATGTTATATAGTCATGTTTACGTTAATGAATATTAATATTCAAGAGTTATTCCTTGGCCTGGAATTATTCATAGAAACCATATGAAGATGATGAGGCACAAGAGAGAAAGCTAGAAAATATGGCACAATTAATGAGCAAGGAGGATAATCAAGTAATTACACATCTTATAAAAAGTCAAGAAATTTGGGCAGTATTATGATATTTTTATCCAAATAAAGCATCAATACTTGATAGCTTGTCAACCATTTCTATAAGGTATGTTGGAGCATAATTAAGTCTAGTTTGGTCCAGATGATTTCATATATCCTCAAATATTCAAGAATTGGGGAAGGAATAAATTCTTCCTTTTTATTTCTTATCCCAAAATAATCAAATCCATATTCCTCTAATAGGTTCAATCCCATATATTTGTGCAATGTACCATATGATGGCCCTCAATATTACAACAATAATGTTGTAACTCCAAAGGGGTCTCGACTTTAATTGTTAACCTAGGGTTCTTACAAACTTAAGAGGGGCAAACATTTTGTTTGAATCATGCAATGTGTTCTTCCTTTTTTGATCTTATGCAAGTGAAAGCAATTGAAGAGAACCTAAGTTACACATAGACCATTCGGTTGTCTATGCTACTAGAAAAACTCAAAATTTCACGAAAGAGAGAACAACAAGAAAATATGTTCTAATTGGAGAAAAATGATAAAAATCAATTCAATCATGATGAAACAAATTAAATATACTTTATTGTAAACCGAAAAAAAAAAAAAAAACTTGTAGCTAAAAGAAAGAATTGTAACATCAAACCCTTATTTATAAAATAGGAAATTCTGCTACACTAACTAGGTTAAATATTCTATGAGGTCTCTAGGATTCCAAATATCATCCTCAGGGTCTTGGGGATGTTTTATTATGACAATTAAGGTTAACCAAGCTCCAGATGAAAATATAAACGAGCTTTTGATGCAAAATGTGAGATGTTATATGACTCCCTATTTTGCTACAAGAGACCGCATTGTGAGCAAACAAATTCATTTTATATGTAGCTTGAAGGAAGGATAGGTTGATGTAGGGCTAAAGTAATGTCAATAGGTATTTTAACTCCTAATACCTATTATTGATAATTTTATTTAACAAAAAAGTGATTTTATGGTTTCATGTTGCTCTCCAAACAAGAATTTGTGCAATATCATAATGTAGAAATATATGATAGCAAGGAAAAAAAAATATAAAAAAACTAAATGCATGGAAAATAATTTTACCTACATAACAAAACTATTTCTAAACTTACTAAAACAATAAGCATAAATATATTATTAAAAAAACTAACTCATTAACTTACAAAAAACATTTTTAGAAGTGATATTACAGAAATGACTAGTTGAACCAATGCATGGTAAATAAAAGTAAAAACAAGCATATTGAACACCTAGGTTGGACCATAACCTAAGGAGGGTCATATTAATGAAGGGAAAACAATCCAGGAACTAAAAATGTTTTCTGTTTATTGGAAAATGTTCTCATACATAACAAATTAAAAGACTTGAATGCTAGGAAAAAGCCTTTACTTAACTAATATTGTCTTTCTACCTCCAAATTTTGACTCCTAATGGAATTACATGAGACTTTACTAATAAAAAATGGATAAGGAGAAACCTCCTTGAATATGGCTACTATCCCTCCATTATCCCGAGAAAATAGGATATTGTTTCATATTACCTCACTGCTACAAGAAGGAGTAGTAAGTTGCTTAAGCAAACTAAGTTTGGTCATACTCATATTTTTCTCTTGGCTGGATTCCTTATTATCTGTACCGAATATCCTCAATATCCCTTACAATAAATATATTAGGCACATAAAGTATGATAATAATCTCTAATGTTCCTAAGAACTTATTAAAGTTGATAAATACATTATTAAGTGCAGAAGGAGAGGTTAAATGTTCCTAGGAAAAAATATATGGGGCTTAAGTTGTACCTAATTGGGAGGCCCATCACCCTATGACCCCATTTCCAAAATCATCACAAACAAGATCAATCCTCTCCTTGAAAAATTGATGTTCGAAAATTGAGGGTTTTTTTTTTGAAAAAATATAGATTTTAGAAAACATCATTATAGTTTAGGAAGAAATCCACTCAAGTAAAGATAGAAGGGAAAAAGGGACTGTAGTCAAGTTAGGTATGGCCAATTCCTTCGAAAAAATCTGGAAAATATTCCTCTTTTCAATCATCTCAATATTTTTAATTATTCCTAGAGTCATAGAATGGATTTCAACTTGCATTATCCTACCATGGATGTATCCTCTAGTTAATGAATGTCGATCAAAATTTTCAAGGTGATGAGAAATTTGTAGCAAGGGTTCCCTCTTTCCCCAATTTTATACATTCTTATGGCTTATTCTCTTAATAGAATACTATAGAATGAAAGAATAATGGGTGTTGTTATAAGCCTTCTTATAAACATAGGAGCCAAGAATATCAATCATGCACACTTTTTTACAATGATATGCTCCATATGGGTGGAGAATCTATAATTATAGTGGCCCAATTCAACAAAACTTGAGAGAAATTCACTCAATCATTAAGTATAATAAATAAAAAGGAAATAATTCTAATTACATGGAACACCAATTGAAAAAGGAAAGTAGCAATACATCATCTCATGAAAATCCCTTTGCAAGAGAATACTCCTTCAAGTATCTAGGAATCCACATAATTTTCAAGCCCTTTCCCCTGCCATCCTAGTGACTTATCTAAAAAAATTCAAGTAGAAAATATAAAAATGGGGATCCTAGTGGTTGAATAGAATCTAGTAGTATGATTGGTTTTCCCCAAAGTAGTTTTATCAACCTTCCCTCTTTACCAATTCTCAATAATATTATCCCTGAAAGGGATTTGTAAAGGGATTTCTCAAGAGATCATAAAGTTCCATGGGAAAGGGGGTAAATATAACTCCAAAAAATATCATTTGGTAATTGGGTTAATGTGAAGTCCCCTATTACCCATGGTCTCCTAAGGGTTAAAATTTTATCAATGGTGAATGTAAAAATTAGAGGGAAATTATTACGACACCTAATTACAAACACCAATGATTAGTAGAAATAGGCCCTACAAAAGAAATAACTTATGAGTCCCATAGTAAAAAATTTAGACCACCCATAAAGGAGGTTTGCAAATTTTGATACTATGTCAAAAACCATCCCACTTTTGCAATATTGCCTCTCTTAGAACCCTACAAATTGAAAATAATTAAATATCTAGCAGGACAACATTCTTAGCAATCTCCCAAGCTTGAAGAGCATCTCATTATTCCTCACTATCAAACTTTGATTTCAAGGAATGATATGTAAACACTTTTACACATTTCTAAATGGGGATTTAATGGCTCTTGGAATGGTTGGAATATCAACATCCTTCCATCCCACATTAACTTCCTTTTTCCTTTATTTCTCTCTAATCTTTTAGGGTGTGCCCCACCTACATTACAAACAAAGGATGTAAGAGTCTGGGGAGCTACAAGTCATTCCATTAAGAGAGGTTATGAGTTTCAAATATTCCATAAAATTCATGTTCCCTAGCTAAGAGTATGGTCTTAGGTATGACATCCCAATGGAATTCAAATAATCATTTTTTTTTGGGAATTTAGTGCAAAAAAAATGTTTACTACTAAAAACATTCTATAAAGGAGAATCTAAGGACCCTTTAGATGTAATTGATGTTGTAGGAAAATGAGAATGTCCAACATATTTTCATAGAATGTGAGTATACTTTGGAAATTATGGGAACAAGATATAAAAGAATTGACAATATGGTTCCAATAGCAAGAAGCAACTTTAGAGTTAATTGAAAATTCGTACTAACATTATAGGGGGTATTTAAAAATAAGGTATTTCTAAAATGAATTTGGATGGATTTGCAAAAAAAAAATTATTAGAAGATATGGTTAGATTGAAACATATGTATATTTTCAAGGAATTAGCACCAACGTAAAGATTGTGGTTAAGAGAGATAAGTCCATGCTAGCATAACATCTATGAAATACATGTGTCAAGTCGCTAGTGCCCAAAAATATGGATTCTATAGAAACTATATGGACAAGCTAATTCCATATTGGAATTCAACCTTTTTATCAGACCCTTTAAAGAAACATCTATCTCTTTCAAAGAGAGGGTAATTGGATTGGTTTACAAAGAAAATTCATATGTGCTATGTTTTGATGGAGCCTTAGAACATACCCCAGGTGTGGCAAGTTTGGGGGAAGTTGGGGCACAATCTATTACCCCATAGGAAAAATTGGAAAATCGTATGCGTAGAGCTTAGGTAAAGCGACCAATAATTGAGAAGAATGGTATGCCTTATGGAAATGATTAAATTTATCCCAAATTATCCCTTTTAACAAGATAATTATCGTAGAATACTCCAAAAATTAATTCAATATGTGAATCTAAGTGCAATCTAGATAGACCTAATAATTCTCCTCATCCATAAAATAATAAGTTCCATGAGGACCCAATGGAACCATGGGAATAAATTTCTTGGCACACAACCATGAAAAAAGATAGAGTCAAGGACGAAACACATGGTATGGGAAATTTTTATGGGTTATGTAACAACCCCTGGTTGATTTTCTATGTATATAAAATAAGGCCAAGGTCATGGGACATCTATTCCATGTTGAATGTTGGGAAAAAACATAGTCAGTGAATGTTGGGAAAAAAATAGTGATGAGTATCACTGGCGATTAATTAATGGCTAGGGAAATTGGAAAAGGAATTGGAAAAGACAAAGTGGCATTAATTGGAATTTTATTTATGAAATAAAGGAAAATAGGAGTAACGGAAGGTAAAGAGACAAAAATTTGCATGAGAGGGAAATTGAAGGAAAATGAAGAAAATAAAGGCCTATTTGAAGATCAATTGCCAGTAATTTTTTTCAGTTTAGTATTGAATCTCTCCTCTATTCTCTCACTCTCTCATACTCTTGCACACTTAGAGTATTCTTGGAGAATTCTTGGATAACTTTAGCATGCATTGGATTTGGAGAAAGAAGGCAAAAAAAAGAGGGAAAGTGCAAGGGAACAACTGGATTAACAACTACAACTGGATTTCTTTGCAAGTAACAGGTTGCATGTCTGTTTTGTTTGCTGATTTTTGGATGCATGGTATATGTATGTGGTTTTATGTTTATGTGTTGTCATTGACATGGAGATTTTACTAGATTGACAGTGGTTTTATCCTTTCATTTCCATTTCCTAGATAGCCATGGTGTATTGGGTTTTTTTCCATTTGATTGTTTTCTGATTGGTGCTCATAATTCCTTATGGTTGTGGGTTGGAACAAACACTCTAGAATCCCTGGAACAACTTGGGTTGTTACTAGTCCAAGAGCCTGGGTTGGGACAAACGCTCGGGAGCCCTTGGTGGGTTGAGTTAGTAGTCTGTGGAACTAGGTTGGACACATTTTCTAGATCCCTGTAAGGCTATGGTTTGAGTTACTAGTTCCTGGAGCCCTTGACAGCTTGGATAAGACCGATCTAGTTGTTGTTAGTGATGTATAACCATGGAGGTGTAATAAATGTGGTTGAAAGCTAGGGTGGTTTGGCCTCTGGAATCCTTGATTTGTTTTTGTTTTGGTTAATCCATGAGATCCCACATTCATGTTTGGAATATGGTGCGGTGGTGATTAGCTGAAAGAGATATTTGGTTAAGCCCAATCTATGGTCGAGTGATATGTGTAATTCCTTGACTTAGTTGGTATTTTCATATGTTAATATGAGACATTTCCTTATTGTGACCTATGAGAATTTTTAGTGATTATGTTGGTGATATTATGGTTGAGTTTCCACAGTTTCTATGTTTGTTATTTTCTAGTTATATGTTGGTCATATGATGTGTATCATCTATGGCTCTTGTCATGGATTGTTTAGTTATTGATTGGTTGATGAATGTATGGACTAATAAGTGTTGTTCCAGCTACATGCAGATGACATAAAGCCTTCTCGGTGATTCTCAGGTGAATCTCATAATACTATGATCAAATATGCGTTCATGACCTATAGCTTACATGTTTTTCATGTTTTCGATGAAATGTTTGTTATGTTCAAGGAAGTCTAGGTCAAGTTATGGCTTGAAGTTTGCATGTGTAGCCTTGTTGTTATGTCATCTATGATTCTAAGAAGTCCAATCAGTTCTAAGCAGTGGTTTGGAGGCTAACCCGGAACTGTGGCTCAGATCTTGGGACCACACCCTTTGAACTAGGATAGTTGGTTCGCAACCACACTCAGGAAGTGGTGTGTGTGCAGTTGGAGGCCTTCAACTTCACCCATGCCATGTCATGCATGCGGCTGGGGGTTAAGTTATGAGAAAATAAACCCTAACTCAAGGTTTTGGGATGATTCTTTGGCCCTGAAGTGCCTTGTAGCCCTAAGGGATGTTGTGAGTTGTCAACTTGTGGTCAATTGTAGGCCCTACTTCCTTAACTGGAACTAGGAGGTCGAGTCATGTCATAGTAACTATTTGTCTCATGTTTACCTTGGTAGGTTGGTGAAATTGGGTAAATGTGGGAGGGGTGGTTACATGTTACATATGTCATCAATAAGTGGAAGGAAGGTATATTTATCACGTCGAGAGACAAAAATCTTCTCTATGATCATTAAAATTCCTGTTATGCTGACCCACTCCATTTTTGTGATCGAAATGGGGCAATACGCCCAAAGTATTAGTGTTGTAGGTGAATTAATATGCTCATGGGAAGTGGGGAGCCATAAGAAATGTGATGATGAGGTTAATCAAGTAGTTCATGATAAGGCTTGGGAGGTTGCATCTCATTCGTACTAAAATAAAGTCACTTCCTCTTAACTTGCTTGGTTTGATGGAAAATTTAATTATGTTCTACCTTAGTAACAATATTTATGCCCTATACATATTTATTCTTTGGACATCGCTTTTTGGCAATATAACTTGGGATAAAGGCAGAGCTTGGGCGGTGAATTTACCATACTCATAGGTCAATCTAAACCTGGTGAAAATGCAACTAAGTTGGAACAAATGAGGAAGGATGGAAGTTTGTGAATGGAATGAAAAGGGATGAGTAGAAGTAATAAAGGAAATTGAAGTGGAACTATGGGAACTCCAAGAAACTTGCATGGATTTCAAACTTTGAACAGACAAACTGTCATAAATTTATACAAAGCAAAACACATGACAATTTATAAAAGGACAATGTATAATATGTCCTTTTAGATAACTTACCTAAGCCCACTTTCAAAAGAAGTTGATTCATAATGATGTACTTTACTTTTATTCTCTTCATAAGAATAAAAGGATCAATATGGTATAATGCCCAATTCTCAAATAGTTGCATAATGAGAATGGGGTTCAAAGCATGAAAGTCACTTATGAATTTGTGAATATTTATTTTACACTATATTTTTAAAATAATCTTTGAAAATAATTAATGAGAAATATTATATTATATTTTTGTAGTGAATTTTCATTATTATAATATTGGCCTTTATTGATGGAAAAAATATCCTTAAAATATTTTCCATGCCAAGTTTATATAGTAAACCTATAATAAATTTAAATCTCATTTCTTTATTAACTAAACATCATTTATATGTTATAGACATTTCATTACGAACCTTCTTATTCAATAAAAAAATATAGTACATTATCTAGATACTGAATAGATGTATGTATAGAAACTTTTCTTATTCTTCTTTATCTTTTTCAATGCTATGTATATGAGATAAGTGATTAAATTTTATAGGAACTTTTACTAGAGTGAAAAATATTGCAAATTCACACTTTTGAAAAACCCATGATGCACTTGCTCATATTTCCCAATAACATTGAATTATTGAAAAACTATTGGATGTTACATAAAAATGGAATTTATTCATAAAAAAACACTGATTTTTTTTCAAATACATAACTAGCACATAGTGTTTCACTTTCTATCATAATTTAATTCATTTGTACTAGTGCTAACTCCCCAATAAGAAAGTAAATTGGATAGTCTACACACTTGTCCCTAATTATGCTAAGACAAAGTGTAGTCTTTGGAGGCTTTGGTATGACATTCATAAAAACTTAAACCTCAATAAATCAATATTATACATGGAAGTGAACATGGTTTTGTATCTAAGACCTTTAAACATAGATGTCACTTGAACTATAATAAAAATGGTTTACCATAAACCTATTTTAAGATTTATGGATATATATTCAACTATTCTTAACATTAAGAAACTAATTGTCCAACTTATATAAATGATGTCACCATTGATATTGAGTTGGAGACTAAAAATTGTATTAATGACACCCTATGAAAATGACATTCATAGATTGCACTGAAATAGAAGCTTACTTGCTAGAACTTGCTCCTCCCAAAAGACACACTTGATCACACAATTATATTTTTCCTGTACCTTATAATATGGAGAGTAATGAAGTGATCTATAACCCAATATGACATAGATATTCTCATATATATATATATATATATATATATGAAAAAAATCAATCTTTTTAAAATGTGTATATATAATATCAATTGATTTTGTTTCACATATTAAAAAAATTAAAAATTACATTAAAAAAAATCTTTCTTAACTCTTAAGAAATCTACATTAAAAATAAATCTACCCCAATTTCTTATCTCAATCTGATATATTCTCTTCAAAACATAACATATTCTCAACCTATATTATTAATAATTTGATTTAATTTAGTGACATTTAATGCCACTATCGCGCCATGTGTTTGTTTGTTTAGTGTTGTATGCTTCCTTGTACCCATGGCACTAAGAATCTTTCTAAGACACATCCCCGTTGCTCCCTCTCTTCTATAATTTTATAAGTAATGCAGTTTGAAGATGTCCCAGTTGGTTGAAAAATCATGATCCATTGATTGTCAACTTACCAAATCCAATGCCCTAATTATTGATCCAATGCCCATAGCGTTTTCAAATGATTTTCCCATGTGAGGCCACTGCTTATTACCATCCACACGTTTCTACTATATCCCAGTTGTGACATATCTCACTCGGATCTATGATGTTCCCTATGTGAATGAAAAGAACTGAAACCTTACACAAACAATTAGTATGTCTCGGAATTGGTAATATTGTTAATTAACAACCATGGATTCAATGTTTTTTAAAGAAAACTCTTCTAGGTATGTTTTCTTCTAGGTAAGCTTTGGAAGCATTGATTTGGTCAACTTACCAAATCCAATGCTTCCAAATGATTTTCAAATGATTTTACCATTGATTCAATGGCTATAGCGTTTTCAAATGATTTTCCCATGTGAGGCCATGCTTATTACCATTCCATTTGTGACATATCTCACTCAGATCTATGATATTCCCTATGTTTGAATGTGTTGGTGAATGACAAGAACTGAAACCTTACACAAATAATAAATTTACTGTATAGTGCAACAACGAGACATGTAAAAGAAAATAACTTCAAACAAATAGTATGTGTTGGAATTGGTTTATTTTAAAGAATAAAGATACCATACTCTTTTAGGTAGGTTTTCCCTAAAGAGGGTACACAATGAGGTTTTCATTAAATGTTACATAGCTTTGGATTTCTAAAGAGGGTACACAATGAGAACATCATGCATGGTAGGTGGTGTTTGATTTAATAAATATTGTACATTCATATTCATATTCATCAATGAGTTACTGCACTTTTTCATCAATGAGTTACTGCACTTTTCAAGTCATTTTGTTCCTCTATGAAAGCACTTATCACTAATAAAATAAAAATAAACAAATAAGAGATAATAAACTACGCTTTGTGGAATTACAATTTGTTGTGCAGAAAATGGATGGAATTCTGAGTTGGTTAAGTCATGTATGATATGCAATATAATGTATTTATACAGCTGACTAGGTTAGTTAAGAGTGGATGGAGTTAAATATAGTTAATATGCATTGTATAAGTAGTCCGTTAAGACTTTGGGGAGAGGTTTTTGTTACTATTTTTGTTGATGCTATTGGTATTGGCTATTGTTTATATGCCGAGAATTATTATGATGTTGTAAAATAATGTTTTACATTATATAGTTTATATAGTTTATGTTATGAGATATTGTGTTTTTGTTTTAAGTGTAATAGTATATTAAATTTTGTTGGTGTTATGGAATAATGGAAATTGTTTTTCTTTTTTATTTGTGATTGTTTATTTTATGTGGATGATTGGTATGTTAATGATTATGATTATTTCATATTAGAGTAGGTCTATTTTATGTTATGAATTTATATATAATATAAATGGAATTGAGATGGGTAACAATTTTGTAGATTTGGTTATGAAGAATTGTAGTATAATAACCACATTCTCATTCTACAACTTCTCTCTATATCCTTAAGGTCTCCACAATGCTTTAGGTGAGACATTCTCTCACATGCATTGAAAATGTTAGAATAGTATGTTACAACTAAATCTTTGTTGAACATTTATGAGAATTTTGATCTCTAAAAGTAGGCAATAAATGTTTCCGTTTTCGAGACTTGGTACAAGAGAGGCACTTTTATAGGATAGGCCTAAGGTTTCTTAAATTCTTGAATTGAAAACTAGTTTGAAAATACTTTTAAATGTCTCCTTGCACAAGAAGCAAAGTCACGTGTATGTATTTTCAAGAGGTATTAGGACATATTTTGAATGGTAATGTTAACATGAGTGAGTATGAAGTGTTTCGGGTTTAGTTTTAGTGGAATACACTTAAAGAAGCATTGGAATACACTTAAAGTGAGAAGAGGGTTATAAACTTGGCTATCCAAAACTTAGTTGTGCTACAATAGGTAGTCATCAACTAACCTATTAGTTTATTTCTCGGTGAAGAATGCCATACAAGGATATATAGTGGAATTTGTTGCTAAAGAAAACCAATAATTCTCAAAGGCATGGAGGAGTTCAAAAACGGAACACATGGGATATTCATATATGGGAAATCCTAGAAATAATTGCAAATGGATGTTAAAGTTTATATTGATGGAGTAGATCTACCTCTTGGAGAAGATGCATTGAAGCTCAGTCATGAAGAACTAGTGAATGAATAAATAAAATACGATGCATAGTGAAAATATACATTTTATGATTGTTTAAATATGAGTAAACCCCTTGGATATATTTGGTGCCTCATTACATCAATGAATTTGTCCGAGCCCCATTCATACCCTAGATGCCATTAAAAAATTAGGTATATTTGTTAAATTCTTTTTATTCCAATTTTACTTTTACAAGAATAAGCCAATGTTAGGAAGAAGGGGTAATAATCATAGTGGTAGTTGTCATCACTCCGTAATTTTTGAGGTTGTAGAGTAAATTACAGAGGTAACCACAAAACCACTTTGGAAACTAGGAATCTAGCCCTTCTAGTTTCAGAGAGGGATCTCTCTTTATGATTTAGCTTTGTTTGAGTTAAGATATTAGGCTAGCTATCTATTTCATTGTTTGTTTGTTTTGAAATTTTTTGGTTAATTAATGCCAAAATTTACCATTGGGCTATGGAGCCAATTACTTAAATATGGATCGGTTTCACTCTTTAAAGATAGATTTCACAGGGCAAGGTAGCCAACTCAATTGGATCCTATAGGCTAAATGAGATGGGAAATAAGAATATTTAGAGAATTCATTAAGTAAAGAGAAATTAAGAATTCATTACTTAACTTCAGTGGAAAACATTGAAATTATTCAAAAGACAGAAATAGAGTGTATTCAAATAAATTCTAAGTCTTTAATTTCTTTTGAATAAAATAGAACAGAAAAATAGTTATGAACTACTTTAGAAACACATAAACACAATAGAGAATCACTTCACCAACAATTTGAAACAAGAATCATGTGAAAGAGCTTTCTTTATTACTGAAATGTCCACTCGAACTTGGTGGAACAACTTTACATTAGTCTGCCTTGATGAAAATAACAACCCCTACTACTTCGAACTAGGAAGAATTTATACAAAAATATTACAGATATCTTGATTCAGAGGATCAAGACAAAATTCTAAAGTTTCTAAAATAAAATTACAGAAATAGCACAAAATTATACGAATTTTCTAAACAACTTGGCTTGTTGTAACTATTCTCAAGGTTGTTGTTGTTGAATTTTGACGACTATGCCTAGAATCCTACTGCATTGTTTTTTTTTTCATCTAAGATGGAAAACCGCTTTTACTCCAGTAATTCACATAATTTTTCCCACCTTTCTTCACTCGGAATAGAAAACTTAATAAGTTTCCTATATGTTTCGTCCACCTCAATATACTTTTGAAAAGTTGGATTGATAATGAACATGTGCCTGAGTTCATGATTGATACATAAATCAAACTCCAAATCCTCCATGAATGCCTTCCATGTGAGGTGGCCTTTGATGCCTGCAAAATTGACTTATTTTGGGAAATTTTATATAGTTTTTCTTAGTAATCATTCAAACTAATGAGTTGGTATCCTATACCAATTAATTATGGCATTCCTTTCTTGTGTAGCACCTGCATCTTCCTGTGAAATCTCTGTATATTGGTCTCCACTACTTATTCTGTAGTTGTAGCATGAGATTATTTTTGGTGTGTACTCTCTTTACTTCTAGAATGCAATCTATTCTGTCCTCGATTCCAAGTTGTTCTAACTCTTCTTTGTTCTTAGAATTTATAAACTTAATGATGGTTGTAGCTTCCCCAGGATTGTCTCCTAGATCTACCTTGATTTGCTTAACTCCTTCTTTGGATCTTTGTATCAAGTCCTTCTAGTCAAAAACAATTTGGATGGAGGGCCACAACTCTGAAATTGTTTCATTAATTTATAACCATATGATCTCCTTAGCTTGGACCATATTTTGTATCATTTCTGATTCATTCTGCAATTGCTCAATCTTTAGGTTAAGCTAATGAGTCTTCTACAATTCTGCTACATAAGAATTATCAATATTTAATTTTTGTTTCTGCAATGTCTTCAACTGTGCTCTCAGTCTAGAAATTTCTTGTTCTTGAATGGACAGATTGTCCATTACTTTTACTAATTCCACTGTTGAATCAAATTTCTGGGATGGTGTTAAAGTCGAAGTTGATGCTTCCTGAGTAGTGGCCAGTGTAAGTGGGAGTGTTGTAAAAGGCACTATGGCTAACTGTACTGCTTCTTCCTCTTTAAGTAACTTATCCATTTTTATGTCCATATTTCTGATTTGAATATTCTGTTCAATTATTAGTTTAAACATATATTCCTTTTCCTACTCCATCTCACCAATACCCTTTGCTTATGGATCCTCGGTGGAAGGAAACTTTAATTTATTTTTCAGTTATGCTATGTCAGCATTCTTCCTTTTCAAGATTTCCTCTATTGCCTTTATATCATTGGGATTGTAACCGAGTTTAATCACCAAGTCCCCTAGTGACTTAACCTTGGAGCCTTTGGCCATGGATGAAATCCTTTCCAATTTTAGTTATGTCTAAGTATTATTCAAGGATACCTGTAGCTTGAAAGCTAACATAGCAGTGTTAATCAGAGTTGAGCATAGAATTTCTCCTGTCTGCCTATGCATATCCATTTGGTCTATGGGATGAACTTCACTAATGTCAAAAGTAAAAATTGTTTTATTATAATTATCTATTGTTTTAGGAGTTGGAACTTGTGCTTGTAGAAAGGCTGATTGCATTATCCCTTTTTTTGAATCAAAATATGATAGGAGCATATTCTATGAGAAAGAAGTTTTCTACCAAAACTGTGTGTAAGTTGTGACCTTCAATAGTTCATTCAGGTGTTTGGTGGCCTTGTACTTTGAAAAAATATTGGGCTCTTCAGTGTCTTGAGCCAAATTTTTTGTCTATGGTATTTTCGGAGAATCAATAGTTGTAAATGAAGAAGGAGATCCAGTGAGAATGTCAGAACCCTTGGTAGAGACATGTGATCCTATCAAAACAATGGTTTTCTTCTCAAAATATTCTTGTTGCACACCTGATGCTTTGTCTATTTTTTTGCTTCTTTCTATACATGAGGAATTCCTTTGCTCCAATTTTCGTCACAGGAGATAATTCCTCTTCCCTTGGCCTCTTATCTTGTTTTTCATGAGGTGTGGGAGTTTGAGAGGTTTTAGTAGAAATAACTTGCTCCTCGACTTCCTGCAATGTATTCTCCTTCCACTGATATTGGTCCTTGTACTACTCAATTTCAAGCCAAGGGGTGTGATTAGATGGAGTGGTATTATGTTCCACTCTTAGCTTAGAAATTAAGCCAAAAGGGTCATAAGAGTAGGTGAAGCTCAATTTTAATCCCATTTGATTCAGAAACAAATATTCTTTCTTTCCAGTTGTTCTGGTGTTACAAAAAAAGGCCCCACCTATGATTTGATATTGAATTGGGCATTCTTCCATATGGATCATATTCATAATGTATTCTAGGGAAAAAATTCTCAAAGGTACAAATATAGGCGATTTGTAGGGTGGAAACTCACACCCATAGAGCTTGATTTATGTATAATTTTGGTATCAGTACCAGTCTCTAGTCTTTACTTGGTCACTTAGGTGCAAAATTTTCTGAATCTCCATCCCTATCCTTGGCTCAACATCACTCTTAAGGAGACAAACTACAATATAAATAAATTGATCAATAAAATCTGCAAAAGAAAACTGTATGGAATTTTTCCTCACTAAGGAGGTCCAGTAGATAACTGACTGAGAAATACCTTGCTCATCCATTTTGTGTAAGGTGAAAGGAAACTTGTCTTCTTGCTGATAAAGATATAGATAAACTAAAACAGAAGAATACTTCAAAGTTTCCTCTGTAGGAAACTTTAAGACCTTCTCATTAATAACATATGCAATAAAATTACTATAACTAAAAACATTAAGCTTCTCATCAGTGGTGAAAATCGATAACAAGCCAACAATGGCCTCATTAACCCACTGATCAAAATAATAGCCTAAAATTAAGAGATCATGGAGATTACTTGTCTATATCCTTAGGGAAACATAGAATATGCATATGAGGGATTTTTTTTTGGTAATTGGGCATCTTCAGGGAGAAAAATTTCAAATATTTTTGCTCTTTGGGGAAAATTCAAGTTTTGGTAGAGCTCTGTGAGAGAGTCTACTGAAAGAGGCTTGGATGAATCTGGTATTTGAACCTGTAACATTTGGGAAATTTTTTCAGTAGTAATGGTGATCAAGACTTCACCTTGATGGTTGAAAATGGCTCTTTGAGAAGGTACATAACTGGTTTGACACGAGGAAATAAGTTATGGGAAGTAATGGGTATGTGGGAACATAAAATGGGGCAAGGCAGACTCCCAAAGGCCTAATTCATCAGTATGGTCAGATAATTTATCCTTTAACCAAATGTGAAGTTCGAAAAAATTGAATCCACATTCATTTTCAATTATTTTATACTTGAGGTCGACTAAGGGAAGGTGATAAAGATCAATTCGAGGGGGCAACATATGGTTTTCTTCTAGATTATTTCCTTTTCCCTTAGAGGTTTTGGTTTTGGGAGGAATTGTGAATATCTCATAAATAAAAGGGGAATTTTAAACTTATGGATTACCTAGACACATATGCACACTAACTAATAAACTAGTGGGGTTTCTGGTAATGATTGATAACTGTCTCTAAGCAGTCCTATGGTCACTGTAATAGCTTAAAGGATGGTGAAAATCTCCAATTTGCATAAAAAAACAAAGGAAGGTAAATAGTATGGTTAAAAATGTTTTATATGGAAAATTTACCATTTATTATTGTTTTTTTACCATTTTACAGGAGTCGGTCCATTTCAGGGGAGTAGGAATCATTTATAACAATGATCCTTAGCCGACGTGGACGGGAAGGAGTTCTATATGGCAACCACTAACTGGAAATAAGAGAGTGTATAAGGAGAATTTTTTAATGGGCGGGAAGTGGTACTAGTCGTGTATGCACAGATGAGGTGGCGAGAAAATATTGGAGGAATGCTGGTGAGGTGGGGGTCCACTTGACAGAAGTGGTATGGCATGAGAGCGGAGGAGTTAGTAGTCAAAAGCGTTGAAAGAGAAGGGGGGGTGGGGGGGGGGGGGGGGGGGGGGTGGGTTTCGTGCGATGAGTGAAATGAGTGGGGGGTGCGAAATGCCACAGGAGCGACATATAGACAAGTGGGCCCAGCCTCTTCAGAACCCCCCACCTCGACGGAAAGAAAGTTGGAGTTCGGGGGGACCCGAAGACATTCCCTCGCCATTGAACTGCCGAGGGAAATCTCGTCCATTGGTTCTTGCACACTTCTTAGCACACTTTATTATTACATCAGCCTAATCATGTTTAAATGACATGGTTTATGATTTAAACCAAATTGACTTAAACCAAATTTATCTAATTGATCCAAGGACGCATTTAAGCTCGCAACCATGTTTTCACTAATATAACTAACCATTTCAACCAAGATTAAGCTATATGGTTGATTTATTTCCCTAAACTAACCTTTTTGACAAAGTAAAAATATACTCTAAGTGGCATTTAAGAAATCTTCACACTTATTTGCAAACATTTCTAAATGAAAGCCTTGATACAATTTTTTTGATTTTTCCAGTGGCATTTGGACTAGCTCACCTAGGGGGACATTTCTCATATAATTTTATTTTTTTTATTTTTCTTTTCCTTTATTTTTTGTAATTCCTTTGATTTCATTTTCTTTTTTCTATTTTTTTTGTCCCCTACAATTTCATTTTTTTTTTTTTTCCTTTGGAACTAAAGTTGAAATATGAAACATTATTTACATTTGGAAACAAAAAAGCATCAGGTATAAATATGCAATTCATCCTATGAAATATAAGGCCTTAACAGTAGTAATGATCAAAAATAAATAATTAATCCATGGGATGCTATTGCATCCCATTTTTAGAATCAAAATTTATAATATGGTCAAGATCTATAGGTTCATTCTAGTCATAATATCTTTTAGTAACTCAATGGAATGAAAAATTTTAGGGGTTAAATTTTTCAAGTGGGATAATTTTCCATTGTTTTTTCCTTGAAAAAAATTCACTAATTTCCATTTTATTTTTTAAATGAATCGCCAAAATTTTATAGGTTAAAATTATGTAACCTTAAAATTCACCATGCTTTTATAAAAACAATTTAAAATATTAATAAATTTGAATACCTTTAAAATAATGTAGCCAAATATATTATATTTTACAAATTATGGATTAATGAGATTCATCAAGATTTCTTTAAGATAGTTTCCATCCTTAGAGTTTCTCCTACATAATGGAAACATAATAAAAGTCTCTTTTAAGGCTTCCCAAGTTCATAAGAAAAGGTGAAGAAGATGTAGTTGAGCATTTCTTTCTTTGAAGAAATCATCAGGAAAGAGCACTACTCTTTGTAATTAAATTTGTATATATTTGAACAAATCTATGGGGTAAGACTCTCGAACGGTACACGAAGATTTTACACTATCAATAGTGTGGAGTGGCTTTAACCTTGGATAAAGTCAAAATGTAATTTTGACCAAATTTCAATAGAACAAATCTAAGTAGAAAAGTATCATCAAAATGAAATATATGAAAGAGATAGTGTTGGTTTTTTAGAGCAAAGGTGTTCCAAAATGCCATTATATGCAAGTTTTTGTTTCATACATAGAGAAAATTGTTGTTGATTAGTACTTAATAAAACAAATAAAAAGAAAATAAATGAAATATGGCATGATATATTAACATTCCAATGCAAAAATAAAAACATAAAATCACAACAAGATTTTGTGAAACAATAAATATCTATGTTGTTGTAGAAGGGATACAGTATCTCCTAGAAACACTAAAGGTAGCCATGGAAGCAATGGATATTTATCTCTCCTAAAAGAAGTTCCCACCTTTCCCTCTCATGTAGGTGTGATTCACTCCTCAAGAATTTTCTTGGATACTCTTTGAATGGAGAGATCCAATATTACAAAGCAAGCCAATTTGGTGGAAATTTGGGTAGCATAAACTTTCAATGAATTCTCTCTTGTAAATGATCCCCAATGAAGTGGTATTTATAGGCCAAGGTTCATGGAATGTACCAATTTGGCTCATTGATGATATTTGATATTTAAGTGAGCCTTTCATCTTGGTGGGACACATGAGGAGTACTTTGGAAGCTTCATAACTCTCCCTTAATGGTGTAGGGGCACGAGATTAAAGAATCGACCTTGTACTTTCACCTACCATGTGGTAATTTAAGGTGAATTTCCTTGCATATATCTCAAGTTTCAATTCCTATAGATCCACGTGGCTATTACAGAAACAACTGCGATGATCCATGAAAAATTTAAAAGAGCATATTTGTGCAAATTAATTAAAATGTGCTTAGGGATATGTAATCCTTTTCTTGTGAGCACTTGATTTTTTAACCTTTGAGAAAATTTTTATTTGGTGATATTTGAAATATTCTTGCCCTTAATTGACACTTTTCGGTGCATGATTTTTAATTGATAATAGTCCCCCCTATTGTGTGAGCTTAGGAGCACATTAATAGCTAAAGCAAATCATGTTTTGTCTGACTGTGAGTCATACTGATTCTTGGTAGAGATACCCTAGTTTGAGAGAGAGAGGAGGGGTCTGGAAGGGAAACCATGGAATCTATTATCAAAAAATAAATATATACATTGTATATATAAGGTAGACATATCCCATGCTTATGATCATGAATATTACAGTGATGGTTAAATTTTCATAGAAGAGGGGACTTTCCAACAATGTTGAGAACATTATTATTAATGTTGAAGTAGATGACTACATTACCCTAAAAGGTTATTTTATAGAAGAAATTATTGATAATGTGCATTCCCCCATGTACCAGGCATAACCAGTGATGATAAGACTATCAACAATGGGATATTAGCATGATGCATAGGTCTTAAAATAAAATAGGAAATGGCAACTATAAAAAAATATGACATATCCTACCATGACATAGTGCTAAAGTTGAACATTGGGGAGGCTGATGAAATATGTGGGAAATGATGATTCCCATTTCTCCATCTGAGATTCACATTTGAAACATGGTAATGAAAACCAAGGTACTGCTTATATCCTAGAAAATTAGAGTTGATGTCAACAAATAGGAAGATGAGATTGTCTAGAGAAAGAGGTTATTAAAGAATCCACTTGAATAAAATTCATATAGTGAAACATGTTAATGTGTAGGAGTCATATTGAATGAGGTTAATAAAAACTAGAGAATGTAAACTTCCCATTGTTGGATAAAAATTTCAGTGGGTCAAAATAAACTAAGGTAAGCATGCCACTAGAATCAAGAGGATGTTCAAGGGAATGATAGGCGGTTTCTTTGACTAACAAGAGTGGGTCAACTGAAATTAAATGTGATGGGTATGGGTTGTAGAGGGTCATAACATGGAGATAGTATTGACTAAACAAGATGAAAATTTAAGTGTTCCAACCGTGGGTGACATGGGACTATTTCCAGATAGTATGTGAAGAATATGGTTTATGGTGATTTTATTGCTTCCAAATAATATTTGTACACTTTATAATTAATTCAAAATTCATACAAATGTTATAGGGGGTATTTAAAAATAAGGTATTGCTAAAAATAATTTGGATGGATTTGAAAAAAAAAATTATTACAAGATATAGTTAGATTACAACATATGTTTATTTTCAAGGAGTTAGTACCAACGTAAAGATGGTGGTTAAGAGAAACAATTCCATGCTAGCATAACATCTACGAAATATAGGTTGTAAGTCCCTAATGCCTACAAATATGGATTATATAGAAATTAAATGGACAAGCCAATGCAATATTGGAATTCAACCTTTCTATCATACCCCTTAAAGCAACATCTATCGCTTTCAAAGAGAGGGTTAGTGGATTGGTTGACAAAGAAAAATTCATATGTGCTATGTTTTGATGGATCCTCAAAACATACCACATGTGTGGAATAAGTTATTTTATGGATGAGGAGAAGTGTTAGGTTTGTATAGCTTAACACTTCTCCTCATCCATAAAATAATAAGTTCCATGAGGGCCCAATGGAACCATGGGAATAAGTGTGTTGGCACACAACCATGAAAATCATTAGAGTCAAGGATGCAACACATGGTATGGAAATTTGCATGGGTTATGTAACAACCCCTGGTTGATTTTATATGTAAATAAAATAAGACCAAGGACATGGGACATGCATTCCATGCTAATGTTGGGAAAAAACATAGTTGTTGAATGTTAGGAAAAAATAGTGATGGGTATCACTGGTGATTTAATAGTTATCGAAATTGACAAAGGCATTACAAAAGAAAAAGTGGAATTAATTGGAATTTTATTTATGAATTAAAGGAAAATAGGAGAAACAGAAAGTAAAGAGACACAAATTTGCATGAGAGGGAAATTGAAGGAAAAATGAAGTAAAATGAAGAAAATAAAGGCCTCTCTGAAGATCATTTACTAGTATTTTTTCACTTTAGATTTGGAGCTCTCCTCTATTGTCTCATTCTCTCATACTCTTGCACACTTAGAGTATTCTTGGAACACTCTTGGAGCACTTTAGCATACATTAGATTTGGATAAATAAGGAAAAAAAGAAGAAGAGGGAAAGCATAAGGGAACAATGGACAAGCAACTACAGTTGGATTACTTGAAAGTAACATGTTTCATGTGTGATTTGTTTGTTGGTTTTGGATTCATGGTATATTCATGTGATTTTATGGTCATGTGTTGTCATTGGCATGGAAATTTTCCTAGATTGACAGTGGTTTTATCCTTGTGTTTCTATTTCCTAGATAACCATGGTGTTGTGACTTTTTTTACACTTTATTTTTTTATTGGTGCTCATAATTCCTTATGGCCGTGGGTTGGAACAAACACTCTAGAAGCTCTAAAACAACTTGGGTTGAGTTACTAGTCATAGAGGCTACATTGGGGCAAATGCTCTGGAACCCTTAGTGGGTTGAGCTACTAGTCCCTGGAGCTGGGTTGGAAAAACACCCTAGAGCCCTAGAAGGTTGTGTGTTGAGATACTAGTTCCTGGATCCCTAGACAACTTGGATAGAGACTGATCTAGTTGGTGTTAGTGATGTCTGGTCGTGGAGGTGGAATTAGTTTGGTTGAAGGCTGAGGTGTTTTGGCCTTTGGAAGGCTTGGTTTTTTTTGTTTCGATTAATCAATGAGATCCCATATTCATTCTTGGAATATGGTGCGGGGGTGATTGGATGAAAGAGAGATTTGGTTTAGCCCAATCTATGGTCGAGTGATACGTGGAAGTCTTTGACTTGGTTGGTAATTTGATATGTTAATATGAGAAATTTCCTTATTGTGTTCTACGAGCGTTTGTAGTGATTATGTTGGCGATATTATGGATGAGTTTCCATGGTTTATATGTTGGTTATCTGGTTATATGCTCGTTATATGATGTGTACATCTATGGCTCTTGTCATTAATTGTTTAGTTATTAATTGGTTGATGAATGAATGGACTAATCAGTGTTGTTGCAGCTATGTGGAGAGGGCATAGAGAATTCTCGATGATTCTCAGGTGCATCTTAGACTACTATGATCACATATGCATTCATGACCTGTAGCTTACATGTTTTACATGTGTTTGACGAAATGTATGTTATGTTCTAGGCAGTCTATGTCAAGTTTTGGCTTCAAATTTGAATGTGTAGCCATGTTTTTATACCAATTATGAATCTAAGAATTCCAAGAAGTTATGAGAAGTGGTTTGGAGATTGAACTGGAATTGTGGCTCAAATATTAGGACTACACCCTTTGAAATGGGCAAGCTGGGTCACAACCGCACTAAGGCAGTGTTGTGTGTGCAGTTGGAGGCCTTAAACTATACCCATGACTTGTCATGCATGTGGTTGGGGGTTAAGTTGTGATAAAAAAAATCACAAATTAGTGTTTTGTCACCTGGGGTGGTTCTTTGGCCCCTGAGTGTCCTGTAGCCCTGAGGGATGTTGTGAGTTATGAGTTTGTGGTCAACTATAGGCACCATTTCCTTAACTGGAACTGGTAGGTAGGGTCATGTCACAATAACTATTAGTCTCATGTTTACCCTAGTAGGCTGGTGAAATTGGGTAAATTTGGGAGGGGTGGTTACAGGTTACATCTCTCATCAATAGGTGGAAGGAAGGTATATTTATCATGTCGAGATATAAAAATCTTCTCTATGATCATTAGACTGCATGTTACATTGACCCACTCCATTTGTGTGATCGAAACGCGGAAACACGCCTGAATTATTAGTGTTGCAGATGAATTAATATGCTCATGGGAAGTGGGGAGCCATAAAAATTGTGATGCTAAGGTTAATAAACTAGTTCATGATAGGGCTTGGGAGGTTGCATCTCATTCTTAAAAAAATAAAGCCACTTCCTCTTGGCTTGCTTGGTTTGATGGAAAATTTAATTATTTTCTAGCTTAGAAACAAATTTTTTTCCCTTTGCATATTATTCTTTGGACATCGATTTTTAACAATATAACATGGGATAGAGGCAAAGCTTGGGTGGTGAATTTACCATACTCGTAGGTCAACCTAAAGATGGTGACAATGCAGCTAAGTTGGAACAAAGGAGGAAGGATGGCTGTTTGTGAAGGGAATAAAAAGGGATGAGTAGAAATAATAGAGGAAACTGAAGTGGAGTTATGGGAACTCGAATAAACTTGCAAATATTTCAACCTTTGAACTGAAAAAACTAGTAGTGACCCTATACATGATGATGGAAATTATGTTTTGACACAATACTATGATCTAGAGATGAAATGATGATATTGATAACTTGTTGAGGTATCCAGAAGAGCTACTACTAAGGGAAGCTCGACCCTCTTTCTTAGTATCCCCCTTGTCATCCATAGTGAATTTGACTAGCCCACCTATAGAAAAGCTCAACCTGAACATTCCCCTAGTAATTTTGGATGTAGAGGATTATATGTCTAGTAGTAATGTAGGTTGGATTTCTTACGTTAGTAATTTTTTTTATGTTGGTCAAGTTTTGTAAAATTGAAGATGTTTTCTATATGGTTTACTCATACACACGTCCTAACATCTGGATTTTTGAGTTGACGGAGGAAAAGGGCTAATAATAAGCCACATATGAGGATGGATAAGAAAATTGTGGTTGACAAACAAACTTAGCTATATAATATCTATATAAACTCATAGTTTTTTCTAATATAATTTACTAATCAACATATAAAAAAAAAAAAAAACTTATCGCTAGAGTTGAAGAAAGTTAATATGAAATTTCTTCAATATGAAAACCATAATCATATTATGATTTTGCTCATGATACAAATTTATTTATTAATAAATAAGATTAAAATAAATAAAAAAATGTCACATTAAATTTAAATATTAAATTTAAGTTTATTTATTTTAATCAATTTACATATCGATAAAGTTATAAATAAATAAATAATATTTTATTTAACTTTATATAATTTTTTTAATATTTTAATAAACAAAAGTTTTGTTTTTTTCCTAAATAAATTTTAATATAAACTCATTCTTTATTTAGAAATGTCTTTTTCCTTATTTCAAAAAAATATTAATATTCAAAATTCAAATTCATATCTTTCAAAAAAATCTAATACCTCTTGAGATTTATTGTTCAACTCGTGATTTTATTTTGAATGCTAACTTAAATACACATATGAAGCTTATAAAGCAACTTATCTTTTCTTAGATGTTTCACATCCCCGATATTAAAACAATGAATATTTATGTATTCTTTGATATTACTTTTAAATTTGGAATTTATTAAAGTTTATTAGTGTTGACCTTACCAAAACACATATTATTTACAAAATTGAAATATATTGAAATTTAATAGTGTCATACTTGAACACATCGAATTGTTTTTTTCACAATTTAACTCTAAAACACATATGAAACTTATATATTACATCTACAATAAACTTAAATCTCATTTCTCTATTAACTATACATCAATTATATGTTATAGAGATTTCATTTCACTCTCTTATTCGATTCTATACATCAATTATATGTTATAGAGACTTCATTTCACACTCTTTTTCGATAAAAAGAATAAGAGATGTACATTATTTAGACACTGAAGAGATGTATGTATAGAATTTTTTTTTATTTTTTTCATTGCTATGTATCGAATACAAGTGATTACATTTTATAGGAACTTTTGATACATTAAATTTACACTTTTGAAAAACCTATGGTGTGCTTGCTTATTTTTTTTAATAATATTGAATTATTGACTATGGATATTGCATAAAAATGGAATTTATTCCAACACAAATATTGAACTTTTTTCAAATACATAACTAATGCATAGTGTTTCACTTTCTATCATAATTTAATTCATTTGTACTAGTGCTAACTCCCCACTAAGAAAGTAAATTAGATAGTCTACACGCTTTCTAATTATGCTAAGACAAAGTTTAGTCTTTGTCTCATCCATCTGAACAGAGACTTTGATATGACATTCATAAAAACCTAAATCTCAATCAATATTATACATGGAAGTGACCTGGGCTTTGTATCTAAGACCTTTAAACATAGACGTCATATGAACTATAATAAAAATAGTTTACCATAAACTTAATTTAGGATTTATGGATACATATTCAACTATTGTAAACATTAAGAAACTACCAACTTGTATAAATGATGACACAATTGATGTTGAGTTAGAGACTAAAAATTGTATTAATAGCACTCTATGGACATGCTATTCATGGATTTCCTTGACTTATAGCTTTAATGGCTAGAACTTACTTCTAAAAAAACACAAGCGACACTTTTTTTTTCTTTACCTTATAATATAAAGAGTAATGAGATAATCTATAACCCAATATGACATAAATACTCTCATATACATAATATATATACGTAACATTTAAAAACAATTATATATATATATATATATATATATATATAACAAAATCAATATTTTTAAAATATGTATATAACATCAATTAATTTTGTTTAACATATTAAACAATAAAAACATATATTAAAACATTAATTTTTATCAATTCTTAATAAATATACATTTTAAATAAATCTACCCCAATTTCTTATCTCAATAATGCAGGATAGATTCTCTTCAAAACATAATATATTCTGAACATATATTATTAATAATTTGATTTAATTTAGTGACATTTAAGGCCACTACCCATGGCACTAAGAATATTTCTAACTCACATACCCGTTGCTCCCTGTCTTCTATAATTTTATATGTAATGCAGTTTGACTAAAGATGTCCTCCACCCTTCGGGACTCGAACCACTTGTTCCATTGATTGGCATCTATTATTAATCGTTGGTCAACTTACCAAATCCAATACCCTAATTATTGATTCAATGCCTATAGCGTTTTCAAATGATTTTCCCATGTGAGGCCATGCTTATTACCATCCACACGTTTCTACATCTCCAGTTGTGACACATCTAACTCAGATCTATGATATTCCCTATGTTTAAATGTGTTGGTGAATGACAAAAACTGAAACAAAAATAATAAATTTATTGTATAATGCAACCATGAGACATGTAAAAGAAAATAACTTCAAACAAATAGTATGTGTGGGAATTGGTAATATTGTTAATTAACGACCATGGATTCAAGGTTTTTTTAAAGAATAAAGATACCACTCTTTTAAGTATGTTTTCTCTATCATTAAATGTTAGACAGCTTTGGATTTCTAAAGAGGGTACACAATGAGAACACCATGCATGGTAGGTGGTGTATGATTTAATAAATATTGTACATTCATATTTAGCACTTTTCAAATCATTTTTTTCCTGTATGAGAGCACTTATCATTAATAAAATAACAAGTATAGTTGTTGAGCAACAATTCCTTGCCGCCGAGCTGGAAGTGCCGCTCAGTGGAAACCATTCCCAATAAAGAGTGTCATCCACAAGGCAATAACAAAGTCATCAATAGATAAGGTAGTACTATGAAGCATTTTGATGAAAGTACACGTCGTCCTTTCAAATCAAATGAGGATTAGTTACTGAGGATTGCTGAAAATCAAACAGGCCCCTACGCATTAAAGTATTCACCTCAAATGCTACTTAAACCCTTCCAGATTACATCTTGGTCGAAGTTATATAGGCTAAAAATATTTGAACTGTTCCTTTCCAATATCGAAGTGAAAGTATATATGCATTTCTTTCATATTAAGTATATAACAATGAAGTCTAGGGTATAGACATCTCGGCATGGAGAGACTTGGCATGTATTACAGGTGAAAGAATATCAGCGCTACATCATGACACGTGTCCATTACAGGTGCAAGCTTATTAGCTCGGCTACCAAGTAGCTTAATATTGTTTGTGAAGCTGCTCAATATTGTTTGGAATCCTATCTATTTTTTTCACATACAAATTGGAGACACACGGATAAGAAATTGTATTGTAGAATCAGATTCTATTGGAACCTTAAGACGTTGCAAAAGAGACTATATTGTAGAATCAAATTCTGTTGGAACCTTGGGACGGCCACCCAAGTGCCCAGGCTCAACCTGTTGCCCAGCACGACGTCCATGTCTTTGGGGAAGAATTTTGCAGTCCCCATGCATTCTCGATATAAACTCTCAGCTTCTACAATGTCAAGCTTGAGTATGTTTTCTCTAATGGAGATGTGTTTGGAGTGGGAATGGACCGGATGGACTAAGATGGATCGGGTGGAACCTTGACGGATGTTGTCCATTTAATTAGAGGATTTAGCTAGACATAATCATAGGATTCAGCGAGTAGAAGTAAGTGCCATTATCTTCTATATATATATATATATATGAGTAAATTTCAGCAGCAAGCATTTTTTTTAAACCTATCTTTGTTGCAGCATCCCCATTCTGCACAAGGCTGACTTTAGTACTTTTGTTTGAGAGCAATTTAGATTTGTAAGAACCCAAGTTTACAGATTTTTGGCTCATGTTATTGTAAACCTCCTTGATCACAATCTGAAAAGCATCATTCACATTTTTTGCATTTAAGGCTGAAGTTTCTATGAAAAACAACCTCTATGCTTCAACAAGGGTTTTGCTTTCTTCAACTGGTACTTCTCTCAGAGACTCCAAATCACATTTGTTGCCAACCAACATTGTAACAAAATTCATTTCGAAATGCACTGCACAAATTTTAGAACCAGGGATCAAATTTTCAATACAGAACTATATAAATCCCACATCCTTTACATATTCACAAAAAGAAAGCAACCACTGTAAGCAAGAGAAAGGTAAAAAAATGGTGAATGAAAACAGTTTGTTGACATTGGCCCCCTCTATGATTTAGCACTTTATTTTCTATTTGAATGTTACCTGAAATCTGCTACCTAGCTAAAATACATTTTCTTGGTATAAATACCAAGCTCTAAAGAACCATATATATCTCAAACTCTTCTGGGAAATAAAACAACATAGTTCTACAAACTTTCTAAGTGGACATCATGTGTGAACAGGATGTTAGGCTGCCCTTCCACCCCTCAAATATCTCACAATAGGGAAAAGTAGCCTACTCAATCTATCCATTTTACAACTACATTTATTTAAAAAAATTGCAAATGTTTTTTTGATTATTTAAAAAAATTAATAATGTTTTCTTCTTACACTACAGTGGCTAGTATCCACCACCTATCAAGGTGACTTTTTTCTCTCTCTTTTTTTCGAATTGAGTTTTCAGTAAATTTTGAGTAAAAGCAGTTATAAACGGTTCACATAACATTACATAACTGCCCATATACAAAATAGGTGCAGGCCTGGATAACCAAGTAATCTTTGAAGTCACTCTGAAGTTTGTAACACTATTAAGCAGGGCTTATAATTTCTAGTTTAAAAATAAAAGTCTGTCAGGCGATAGGTGGAACTACAATTCCTACCCTATGCATCAAACTTTGTACTTCTACTCCTTTTAAGTAATATCATTTGCAGCCATTTTATGCTTTTCTAGTATATTGAACTGTGATACAACTAGACCCACCAAGGTTTAACTTTAGAATTAAGTACAAGAGGCCACCTTGTGACAATTGGCCATGTATGATCCCACTGTTCCCATTAGAATTCAAATCGTAGGTCGATCAAACCCGTTATCAGAGCCCATGAAGGGTAGATTTAGGAGCTTACATGCCTGTTAGGTGATGGAAAAATTGTTATTCCAATTTCATACTCTTTACATCAAACACCGTAATTGTACTTATATTGTATGAACATAATGTGTAATTACTAGATTTAGATTTGCATATGTTTCTGGAACTGAATCTGTTTATGGAATTAAATGAGTTGCAAAGAATTTCAGAAGTTTCATAATATAGTTTAGCAATCTTTAATTCAAAATCATTAAAATCAAGAGATTACAGAACAATGAGAACTCGCAATATTTATACTTACCAAAATATCCGACCTCTAACTCCAATCTTAGTTTTCCATTACTGATATTTTGTCAAGCACAAATATAGGTTGAAAGCCCGGACGAAAAACGTTTGAAGGCCTGCCACAAGCATCTTGTGTAAGGTTCAAATATCGCAGGATGAATATCAAAAAATAGTAAGTCGGGGCATTGTAGTAAGGCTCGAATGGATAACATATTTTGGGTAGGGCTCCATTGCTGGATTAATTGAGGGCTTGTAGGGATTAATTGAGAGATGCCTTGCTCGACACACACTGGGCTTCTGAGCGAGAGAGATGGAATCTTCTTGTGGCTTAACCTCTACAGCAACAATGTTGTTCACAGATGTGGCCAAGTTTTTCTTGTTTCAAAAGATCAATACCTATTACATGCATGCATAACTGGTGGCATGCAGGCAGAAATTGTGGCATGCAGGCAGAAATGGTGGCAGAAACGGTTGCATAGGGAGGAAGAACATAAAAGTTTAACCGATCTTCAGAGTACATCAAACTAATGCTAGCATTTAATACTAGCAAACTAATGCTAGCATTAGTTTCCGAGACTGAAATCTCAATCAAAAATATGAAAAAATGAAGACTTTACCCTAATTTTACCGAGATCTTGCCTCGAAATGAGGCCAAATAAGATCTCTAAAATTTCTAGTGGTTGAAATAGCGGCCAAAAATTTCTTAGTGGTTAAAAAAAAGTTGTTTATTGAATATAAAATTAAAACTTTGGATTATAAATTCCATTTCTAACTCGGCTTTTGTGCGAGACTAATGAAAACTAACAAAATTGATTACAATAGTCCTATGCCGGAGGAAAGGACTAAAAATAAACAAATAAGAGATAATAAGCTACGCTTTGTGGAATTACAATTTGTTGTGCAAAAAATGGATGGAAGTCTTAGTTGGTCAAGTCATGTATGATAGGTAATATAATGTATTTATAAAGCTCACTAGGTTAGTTAAGATTGGATGAAGTTAAATATAGTTAATATGCATTGTATAAATAATCTGTTAAGTAGAGAAAATTTGAAGGATGGAAATTTATCTTAAAGTTTAGTAATTTTGGCGAATCTTACTATTCCCTAATATCTAAATTTTAAAATGTTTGATGGTAATTTTGTAAAATGTTTTAGGTTTCTAATTATTTTATATTAGAAAATATATAATATTGGATATTTTTAAGGTAAAATAATTGTGTACTGTAAAATATGGGTGAATTCATTTTTAGAAAAATGGAAATTGGCCAATATTTTTTTTGGAAAAAGCATGGAATATTAGCCCACCTGCGAATATTAGCCCCTAACATTTTCCCCGTGATTAAGACTATGGGTAGAGGTTTTTGTAACAATTTTTGTTGATTTTATGGGTATTGGCTATTGCTTATATGTCAATAATTATTATGATGTTGTAAAATAATGTTTTGCATTATATAGTTTATGTTATGAGTTTTTGTGTTTTTGTTTTCGGTGTAATAGAATATTAAATTTTGTTGGTGTTATGGAATAATGGAATTTGTTTTTCTTTTCTATTTGTGATTGTTTATTTTATGTGGATGATTGGTATGTTAATGATTGTGACAATTTCATATTAGAGTAAGTTTATTTCATGTTATGAATTTATATATAATATGAATAGAATTGAGTTGGGTAGAAATTTTGTAGATTTGGTTATGAAGAATACTAGAGTATAGTAGCCACATCCTCATCCTACAACTTCTCTCTATATCCTTAAGGTCTCGGCAATGCCTTAAGTGAGACATTCCCTCACATGCATTGAAAATGCTAGAATAGTATGTTACAACTAAATATTTGTTGAACATTTATGAGAATCTTGGTCTCCAAAAATAGGCAACAAATGGTTCCATTTTTTAGACTTGGTAGAAGAGAGGCACTTTTATAGGATAGGCCTAAAGTTCATTAAAATTTTGAATTGAAAACTACTTTGAAAATAGTTTTAAATGACTCCTTGCACAAGAAGCAAAGTCACATGTATAAAGTATATATTTTGAACGGTAATGTTAACATGAGTGAGTATGAATTGTTTCAGGTTTATTTTTAGTGGAATACACTTAAAGAAGCACTGGAATACATTTAAAGGGAGAATATCGTTACAAACTTGGCTATCCAAAACTTAGTTGTGCTACAATAGGTAGTCATCAACTAACCTATTAGTTTATTTCTAGGTGAAGAATGCCATACAAGGATATATAGTAGAATTTGTTGCTAAAGAAAATCAATAATTTTCAAAGGCATGGAGGAATTCAAAAAGGAACACATGGGATATTCATATGGGAAATCATAGAAATAATTTAAAATGGATGTTTAAGTTTATACTAATGGAGTAGATATACTTCTTGGAGAAGATGCATTGAAGCCCAATCATGAAGAACTAGTGAATGAATAAATAAAATACGATGCATAATGAAAATATGCGCTCATATACCTTTTATGATTATTTAAATATGTGATTCGGATGTATGCAAGAACGCAACGGAATACACATATGACCATAAACACATAGATGCAATGGAAATAATGCTTCCTTTTATTGATATAAAATAACAGAAATATGCTTATAGACAAAATGTAAATAAACATCTAGGGTGTTGGTAGGCTTATCTATGAGAAGAGATGTGGCGGCTACATGCCTATGAACTGTGTTACAAGAAAAATGACTGAAACGTGCTTACATGAATAATGGAAATGAGTAGGCAAGGGCACTAGTAGCATATCCCTGAGAAGAGATGTGACGGCTACATGCCTCTCCACTGTGTTACAATGAGGCTCCCAGGCCTATTTATTGTTTAGAAACAATTTAAAACTGAAATGTCCAAAAACCTAACCCTAGGAGATGAAGCACCAAAACTGTGGGCCTTGTTTGGGTAAATTGGTGTTTCAACTTCTCGGGGATGTAGCTTGGGCATACGATCTCTGTTTGACGCACTCAATAGCTTGTTATAAAGATCTATCTGAGGAGTACAAATTTTGGTGTGAGAAACATCCATCCATGGACCCATGTTTCTCTCAGGTTTTCCAAAAAACGTCGTTTAGGGCCTTAAAATGGCTTCGGAAGTTGAGGACCCAAAAAACTGCTAAAAATAGTAATTTGTTCTGCAACTTAAAAATGGAAAGAACTAATGGCGGGGGTTCAAATGGACTAGGTGGGTGGCCACCAATATCTACTGGATCATCAAGGCCCCAAAATGGCTCCGGCAATGTAAGACATGAAAACCTAATAAAAATAGTAAGTTGCTGGAAGTGAAGAACTGGAAGACTTGATGGTGCGGGGCCAAATGGAATAGGTGGGTGGCCACCGATATCCCCTTGAATCATTCCTCCATCCTTAGGAAGCAATGGTCCCTATTGCGTTAAGTTCCTCCATGGGGGGGGGGGAATTCTGCTGAACTTGGTATTGGATTTGTCCAGGATGTCGCAGACATGTTGGCGAACGCGTTGGATGTAGATGTGCACCCGTAGGAAACCGTTGAAGGATCTGGGAAAATTTATCCATCATTGCGTTCCTCAGTTTCTCGAGGGAATCCTCGAGCAAGATTTTGATAGGATCTCTTGCTCCCTCATCTTTCTTTCCTTCCGCCATGGGGGGTCGTCGGGGTTTGTGAGGCTGATCTTGAAAGGGTTCAACTGGATCGAGCGTGAACTCCTTATACCCTGACCACGTTGGGGACATGAAAATAAAGATAGAGAAAGAGTAGACCCACTCTGATACCACTGATCCAGATTTATGCAAGAACACAACAGAATACACATATAACCATAAACACAGAGATGCAATAGAAATAATGCTTCCTTTTATTGATATCAAATAAAAAAAATATGCTTACAGACATAATGTAAATAAACAGCTAGAGTGCTGGTAGGCTTATCTCTGAGAGAGATGTGGCGGCCACAGGCCTCTAAACTGTGTTACAAGACAAATGACTGAAACATGCTTATAAGAATAATGGAAATGAGTGGGCAAGGGCACTAATAACGTATCCCTGAGAAGAGATGTGACAGATACAGGCCTCTCCACTGTGTTAAAATGAGACTCGCGGGCCTATTTATTGTTGAGAAACAATGTAAACCCGAAACATCCAAAATCCTAACCCTAGGAGATGAAGCGCCAAAACTGTGGGCCCCATTTGGGTAAATTGGTGTTTCAACTTCCCGAGGATGTAACTTTGGCATACGATCTCCATTTGACGCACTCAATAGCTTGTTAGAAAGATCTATCTGAGGAGTACAACTTTTGATGTGAGAAACATCAGTCCATGGACCCATGTTGCTCCTAGGTTTTCCAAAAAACTTTGTTTAGGGCCTCAAAACGGCTTCAGAAGTTCAGGACTCGAAAAACTGCTAAAAATAATAAGTTGTGATACAACTTAAAAATGAAAAGAACTGATGGCGGGGGTTCAAATGGAATAGGTGGGTGGCCACCAATATCCACCTGGATCATCAAGGCCCCAAAACGGTTCCGGGAGTGTAGGACCTGAAAACCTGCTAAAAATAGTAAGCTGTTGGAAGTGAAGAACTGAAAGAGTTGATGGTGTGTGTCCAAATGGAATAGGTGGGTGGCCATCGATATCCACCTAGATCAATATGAGTAAACACCTTGGATATATTTTGTGCCTCATATCATCAATGAAGTTATTAGATCCCCATTCATACCCTAGGTGCCCTTAAAAAATTAGTTATATTTGTTAAACTATTTTCATTCCAATTTTACTTTTACAAGAATAAGCCAGTATTATGAATAAGGGGTAATAATCATAGTGGTAGTAATGGTAAAAAATTAATAATTAATCCATGGGATTTTATTGCATCATAATTTTAGAATCAAAGTTTAGTAATATAGTCAAGATCTATAGGGTTCATTCTAGTCGGACTATCTTTTAGTAACATGATCTCATGAAAAATTTTAGGGGTTAAATTTTGAAAGTGCAGTAATTTTCCATTGATTTTTCCTTCAAAAAATTTGTTAATTTTCATTTTATTTTGTAAATGAATCACCAAAATTTTATAGGTTAAAATTATTTAACCTTAAAATTCACCATGCTTTTATGAAAACAATCTAAAATCTTTAGAAATTTGAGTACCTTTACAAAAATGTAGCCAAATGTATTATATTTTACAAATACTGGATTTTAATGAGATCCATCAAGATTTCTTTAAGATAATTTCCATCCTTAGAGTTTCTCCTATATAATGGAAACATAATAAAAGTATATTTTAAGGCTTCCCAAGTTCATAAGAAAAGGTAAAGAATATGTAATTAAGCATTTCTTTCTTTGAAGAAATCATCTTGAAAGAACAATGCTCTTTGTAATTAAATTTGTATATATTTGAAAAAATCTGTGGGATAAAGCTCTTGAACAGTACATGAATATTTTACACTATATATAGTATGGAGAGGTTCTAACCTTGGATAAATTCAAAATACAATTTGTGACCAAATTTCAATAAAATAAATCTAAGTAGAAAAGTATCATCAAAATGAAATATATGAAAGAAATAATGTTGGTTTTTTGGAGCAAAGGTGTTCCAAAATCCCATTCTATGAAAGTTGTTGTTTCATACATAGAGAAAGTAGTAATTGATTAGTACAAAATAAAACAAATAACGAGAAAAGTAATGAAATATGGCTTGATATATTAACATTCCAGTGCAAAATTGAAAACATAGAAGGACAACAAGATTTTGTGAAACAAGAAATCTATTTGTTGGTGTAGAAGGGATATGATATCTCCTAGAAACACTAAAGGTAGCCTTGGAAGTAATGACTCCTTATATCTCCTAAAGGAATTTTCCACCTTTCCTTCTCATGTAGGTGTGATTCACTCCTCAAGAATTTTCTTGGACACTCTTTGAATGGAGAGATCCAAGATTACAAAGCAAGCCAATTGGGTGGAAATTTCGGTAGCATAAACTTTCAGTGAATTCTCTCTTGCAAATGGTCCCCGATGAAGTGATATATATAGGCCAAGGTTCATGGCATGTACCAATTTGGCTCATTGATGATATTTGATATTTGAGAGAGCCTTTCATATTGGTGGCTATTAAAGAAACAACTACAGTGATCCATGAAAACTTGAAAAGAGCATATTTGTCCAAATTAATTAAAATGTGCTTAGGGGAAAGTAATCCCTTGCTTGTGAGCACTAAATTTTTTAACCTTTGAGAACCTTTTTATTTGGTGAAATTTGAAATTTTATTTCCCTTTATTGACACCTTTTAGTGTACAATTTTTAATTGATAATAGTTCCCTCCTGTTGTGTGAGGTTAGGAGCACATTAATAGCTAAAACAAATCATGTTTGCATGACTGTGAGTCATACTACTTCTTGGTAGAGATGCCTTGGTTTATGAGAGAGATAGGAGGGGTCTTGAAGGAAAATGATGGAATCCATTTTAAAAAAATAAATATATAAATTTTATATATAAGGTAGACATATCCCATACTCATGATCATGAATATTACAATGATGGTTACATTTGTATAGAAGAGGGGACTTTCCAACAATGTTGAGAACATTATTATTAATGTCGAAGTATATGACTACATTAACCTCAAAGGTTATTAGATAGATAAATTATTGATTATGTGCATTACCTCATGTACCAGACATAAACAGTGATGATGAGACTATCAAAAATGGGATATCAGCATGGTGCATAGGTCTTAAACTAAAATAGGAAAAGACAACTATCACAAAATATGACATATCCTACCATGACATAGTGCTAAAGTTGAACATTGTGTTGAAGATTGCAACAAGAAACAGTGAAGGAGGAAACCTGAAACATCATCCTTGATCCTAGTTGGAAAATAATCACCTAAACTAGGTGGGGCCCACACAGGCTATTTTTAGGTGTATGTCTATTTTTAGACATGGTGAGCATATTCTATATGTAGTAGGAGGATATTTGTAGATGGTTGGTAAAATGTGAAAAATTTATGAGATTCTATTTTTAGAATATTGGGCGAAGTCTATTTATAGAGCGCTGATCTAAAAATAGATGCATGTCGAATATTATTAGCTCTTAATAATATTTGGACTCTGAACATTATCTTATTCTCTTGGAGCACTTCTGTTAAGTGCACAGATGTGGCACAACAGCTGACAGAAGGAATTACACTATTCCTGAGGGTTTACTAGAGCTATTGCATGGAAGAATTCAGTTAGAACTCATGTGACAGAGTTTGGTGGAGTTGGAGAAGTAGTTGGTGGAGTTGTATTTAGTTTAACTCAGTTAGACTCAGTTGAGCTAGTTGTATCTAGTCTAACTGATTGATACACTAGTGTGAGTGGTGTGAATTAATTAGTTAATTAATTCACTAAATAATAACTCATTAATCAACTGAAAAATACATTAGTTAACTACGCGTATGCAAGTGCATTTTTGTTTCATGAGACCAGTGGGAGAGATAGGTGAAAGGGAAAGATAGACTATCTCCATACTCATAGGTGATGCACATGAATTGGTATCTATATATACATTGGAGTTTCCAATGATAATTACGGTGTCAACGAGAGTGGGATTACATTGAATTGGTTCAATCACTTTGATTACAGTAGCGATGTTAAAAAAGAAGCAGATAAAGATCGGTGCATGGATTTGCAATATTGGTCCTGATTAGTGTATGACGATTGTACTGTACTGAGGGCTTGTGATAAGATTTGTATGATTGCATGAGATTTCCATATGATATCCATGGTACATAATATGATAGTTGGGGTTTTCAGCTTCAAGCTTTCCCGTTAAACAACTGTGTTATGTGTGTTTTTATTGCTTCATGTGTTTTGCAATTGTTGATTAAATTTCCACAAGAATTATAGTGGAAGGATTCCATATTTTGCAAGAAGATAAATATTGTGAGATCAGGAGAGTCCAGATATATGCATGCATATTTTTATATAATTTCTACATGGTATCAAAGTTGTGTTAAGATTTTCTACATGGAATGACAGCAGGAATTTTTGGGTGCGCGAGTTTGCAGAGAATATTTGAAATATTTGGTGTAACATTTTCAGAAACAAATAGCATATTTGGATTCCTTGCGAAAAAACACCCAAATTAAAAAAACAAATCGGTCGAATCAGAGCTCGGATGAGTGAGATATCATCGATTTAAAATCAACTTTTTTGTTAGAAAATTGTGCGACGGCGGGACAATTGCAATGTGCGTGAGCCAAGAATCTACATGCACTGAGGTACAAGATGCATGCAAATATTTGAGGAGCAAAGCAAAGTTTAGTGACTTTGTGGTTGAGAGGGAGCCTCTCAACATGCAGCGTGAGAAGCAATCTTAGAAGGTTGTGGAGCAGCCACAACTGGAGATGCATAATAATCTTTATAGATTTGAAGTAGATGGGATTTCTACAGAGCTTCCTACTGTTGGGAAGTGTGAGAAAGCCATGCAATTGAAGCTTGAGAGGGAGCAGGATTTGCATGCAGGTAAGAGTGAACCTCGAGATGTGGAGCAGCCACAAGATGAGAATCATGGAGTGGGAGCAACCACTCATGCAGAGAAATTTCGTGCCAGCTGGACAAAGGGAGTTCATGCAGCTATACCACCAGGTGAGAGGTGGGGCGGCATGCATGAGTAATCCCAAGAGGAGATTCCTGGGCAGGATTCATTGAGATGGTGTGGATCTCATGAATTGAACCTAGCTACGAGGTGCCCATAGAGCAGTAGTAGCATGATCAATTGGATTGATGCAGGCAGATCAAAGTGACAGTGTCGGATACTGGAGCGCGGTTCAGAGTTGACAGCAAGTGCAGAGTGCATGGGTACATAGTTCAATAGCGCAGTGGTTCCTGAAGACATGTGCAGTTGGTACCAGCAGAAGTCAAATACTTTGATGATAGATGCATTAGACTGATTGAGTTGTTTGGAGCCTTTCAGTTTCGGAAGAGTTGCAGAGCAGATGCATGGAGTTGCAGGGCACTTGCAAAGGTTGCAAGGAGAATGCATGGAGTTGCATGTCACATGCAAAGACATTCCTTTCTTGTTGAGAGGGAGTGTTGAATATTGCAACAAGAAACAGTGAAGGAGGCATCCTGAAACATCATCCTTGATCCTGGTTGGAAAATAATCACCTAAATTAGGTGGGGCCCACACAGGCTATTTTTAGGTGTATGTCTATTTTTAGACATGGTGAGCATATTCTATATGTAGCAGGAGGCTATTGGTAGATGGTTGGTCAAATTTTAAAAATAGATGAGATTATTTTTTTAGAATATTGGGAGAAGTCTATTTATAGAGCGCTAATCTAAAAATAGATGCATGTCGAATATTATTAGCTCTTAATAATATTTGGACTCTAAACATTATCTTATTCTCTTGGAGCACTTCAGTTAAGTGCACAGATGTGGCACAACAGATGAAAAAAGGAATTACGCTATTCCTGAGGGTTTACTGGAGCTATTGCATGGAGGACTTCGGGTTAGAACTCATGTGACGAGTTTGGTGGAGTTGGAGAAGTAGTTGGTGGAGTTGTATTTAGTTTAAGTCAGTTAGACTCAGTTGAGCTAGTTGTATCTAGTCTAACCGATTGATACACTAGTGAGAGTGGTGTGAATTAATTAATAATTAATTCACTAAATATTAACTCATTAATCAATCGAAGAATACATCGATTAACTACGAGTGCATGGCAGTCTGAGTGGAGACTAGTGGAGAGATAGGTGAAAGGGCAAGATAGACTATCTGTTGTGACTATAGTGATGCATGAATTGCATCTATATATACATTGGAGTTGCCAATGATAATTACACAGTCAATGAGAGTGGGATTACATTTAATTGGTATTTTTAATCATCTCGGATTGCGCAATGGAGGCAGGCTAGCAGGAGGCAAAGATCGGTGCATGGATTTGCAAGATTGTTCATGATTAGTGTATGATGATTATACTGTACTGAGAGCTTGTGATAAGCTTTGTATGTTTGTATGAGATTTTCATATGATCTCCATGTTACATAATATATAGTTGGGGTTTTTAGCTTCAGGCTTTCCCGGTAAACAATCTGTGTTATGTGTGTTTTTATTGCTTCATGTGTTTTGCAATTGTTGATTAAATTTCCACAAGAATTATAGTGGAAGGATTCGTATTTTGCAAGAAGATAAATATTGTGAGATCGGAGAGTCTGGATATATGCATGCGTATTGTACATAATTTCTACACATTGGGGAGGTTGATGAAATATGTGGGAAATGATGATTCCCATTGCTCCATATGAGATTCACATTTGAAACATGGTAATGCAAACCAAGATATTTCTTCTATCCTAGAAAATTAGAGCTGATGTCAACAAATATGAAGATGATATTGTCGGGAGAAAAAAGGTTATAAAAAGAATCCACTTGAAGAAAATTCACATATTGAACCATGGTAAGGTACATAGGTCATAGTGAATGAGGTTAATAAAAAAATGGAGAATGTAAACTTCCCATGGTTGGAGAAAAAATGTCGATGGGCCAAAATAAACTAAGGTAAGCATTCAACTAGAATCGGGAGGATGTTCGAGGGAATTATAGGTGGTTTCTTTGACTAACAAGAGTGGGTCAAATGAAACAAAATGTGATGGATAAGGGTTGTAGAGGGTCATAATATGGTGATAGTATTGATTGGACTAGATGAAAATTTAAGTGTTCCAACCATGGGTGACATGGGACTGTTTCCAAATAGTATGTGAAGAATATCATTTGTGGTGATTTTATTGCTTCCAAATAATATTTGTACACTTGTAAAAATTATAATGATGGTCTTGAATGTACAAACAAAGAGATAGGTTCCCCAATATTTGGTATCGCACATGAAGCTAGAGGGGAGTAAATGCATAGTGTAAGGGCCTTATTGGCTAGTCTTACTTGTGGAGGTGATGAGTGGATGGTGATCATGAAAATGACCTATTACTAGTGGAGATGTGAGAATCCAAGTGAAAAATGTAGTGCCATGTTTAATGGTGATCAAATTGATATTTACCCAAGAGTAGGGGAGGTTATCATTAACATGAGGCTAAAGCATGAGGAAATTACTCAAAATATGCTAATAAATGATTCTCAAGTGAGGTAATGTAGCATGGATTCCACTAATGTGAAGGGTAACACTATGTGAGGAAATCCATGGGGGGTGGAAGAAATATTGACCAGACAAAGATCTTTACTAAGTGAAAAAGGATGGGTTTTAGAAATGGGTTTTGGGTGCATGTGCCTTATGGTGAACTCAAAGGGAATGGAACGGGCCATTAAAACGTCTTAGAGGGAGAATATATCATGTTATTTTGAAGGAAAAAAATACCTCAAGTGCAAGTGAACTACCTTGTGTGTAGGGAACTAGTGTAAGTGGAAATTTGAGTTGGCAATCATGAACCAAAAATTCTAATTTAAATCCCCATAGATACATGAAATAATCCAAGTAAATGTTGTAAAATGATGGTGATAAAATATGGTGCACCATAGTAGGATCCCACGAGTGACGAGGGGGCCTAGGGGAAAAATTATCACATGGAAAAAGGAAGAGGGCAATGCAAAGTGGGCATTTTGTTGATCCCAAGGGTACAAATAATTTTGGAAACAAATCTCATGGGCTCCTAAATGGTTAATATGAAGTTGCATTATGGGGTCTATATAAGAGGTGGGGCCCACCATGCCACCTCATTTTTTTCACTTGTAAGGTGGCTCTTGTAAAAGCATGATCATGATCATGGTGTATTCCTACAACTTTCAGAGTAGCATTCTCAATCATGGGAAAGACAGGGTGAGTCATCACACGCTAACCCTTGTGACTTTTGTAGTCGACTAGGAGGTTCATACGATTAGGGATCCATATGGCCATTTTTTATCTTTGTGGGCCCATAAATTTTCATGTTTCTTAATGGGAGTTTGATCTAGGGGATCCAAAATATGCTTAAAAATGAAAGTGTTCAAAATCTCTTGAAACTAGAGCCAAATCGTAAATCTTGACATTATAATTCCAACGACAATTGAATCACCTCAATCGACATCGTACGAGGAATTTATCTCGTTACGAAGTTTTTGACAAACAATTAAAAAGTCAACTTGCGAGGTTGATCGGATAGTGTACGGATGCCACGTGGAAGTACGTATGATGACATCATCCTAATGTCGGTAGGCTAACTACGTGGTATGGTGGTCGTATGGGCCAATCTTGAGTTGACATGTGCAGATGATGGTTGAAAAATGGTGGGTGAATATAGTTTGGACACTTAGGCCAATGAGCGATTGACACATGGCCCAATCATGGGGCACCACACGACACCCCGAGTTGTACCAAAAATTTGGTTGATTGGCCGACATGCTTCCCTAGGTTCGACCCATGACATCAAAAATAAAAAAAATGAATGCCATACCATTGCAACACAACAATTCTTATTAAGACATGGTGGGCCGATTTTATTTATGGTGTTTCGGCTCCATCGTTGGGGGGAAGGGCTAAGACGACTGAGCACACTCGACCAACCGAATCCCAAGCTACATGTTATATGGTTACCATGGGAAAATTTGGAGAGGGTAGGGTGCGTGGCACCCTACTCACATGCCCGACCTAGGTTCTATTGTGAATGTGTAACTATCGGTGGAAGGATGGGGGAGGGACATGTGCATTGCACCCTGCCCACACCCAACCCCCAACCACATTAAATATAAAATGACCAGAGCGGGGCCAGTAGGCATTTGGCCTTTGGCCCACACCCCCATGGTCACATTACTTTCCATATGAATTACTAGATGCGGAGAAATAAGGGCGCAGAGTCCAATTAATTTTTTTGACAAATTGCACCAAAAATCGTGCAGGGTTTCATGGCCGAATGCGCCACCCTGTAACTACCGAAATTTCTCCATGAAGGACCACCAAATACCAATTTCGTTGTTATTTTTGATAGAGGGATTAATTTACATAAATTTTAGTAGAAAAATGAATAAAGAGACCTAAATTGGACATTTTTTCATCCTTTTTGAGCCCAAGAAGATACTACACAGGGGGTTTTTTGGGAGATAAATTTACCTACAAACATTGCTCAAAAGAAAGCCATGATGAAGATCAATTTTGGAAATTAAATCTAGAAATGATACAAAAGAAGTTCAACAAGAAGGGAAAACAAAATAATTCCACTACAACTCAACAAGATATAGGATCTAATTCAGGTAATGAAACCAAAATCACAACCATGGGAATGAAAATTATAGCTTTTAATGCAAGTACTAGTTCTTCTAGTAAGCCTATAGAATCTCTAAATGATAAAGAAAGAAGTGATATTTTTCATATAAAGGTCATTTGAAAACATACAAAAGTTGATACATTATTTGATAGTAGATCCCAAGTCAATATTATCTCTGAAGCAATTGTCAAGAAACTTAATCTAGAAACTACACCTCATACTAAACCTTACCCTTTGGGTTGGGTATGTGATGATGCCACATTACAAGTGACAAGAAAATATAAACTCAAATTCACCATCACTGCTAATTTAATAGATGAGGTAGAGCTTGATGTTGTACCACTTGATATTTCCAGGATTGTTTTAGGGAGCCCATACTTGTATGAGCAAAAATCGATATTCTATCATCATGAGAATAAATGACATCTATTTAAATATGGATTTGAGTATATTGTTAGAGCACATCACAAGAAGATGAACTTTTCTCTTGTTAATGATGGTCAGATGAAAAATTTTGTATATTCTAGCAACAATTTTGTGTTGTTGATGATTGAAGCTAAAGATATTGTTGAATATGAATCTTTCACATGATTTGATTCAAAACTCAAGCATGAATTGGATGATATTATTAAAAATTATGACAAGATGTTTCAGGAACCTGAAGGGTTGCCTCCTAAAATAGGAATCCAACATGAGATTCACTTGCAGTAGGACGCACCACTTCCAAATATTGGCATGTATATAATGCCAGTTTTGGAGAATGTAGAGATAAATAAGAAAATTGAATATCTTCTTGACAAAGGGGTCATTATGCCTAGCACATCTCCTTGTGGGTCTCTTATTTTATTTTTTCCAAAGAAATATGGTACATCGTGCATGTGTGTGGATTTTCTAGCTTTGAACAATATCACAGTAAAGAATCGTTATCCTCTTCCTTGCATTGATGATTTTCTAGATCAGTTAAAGGAAACTATTTATTTTATAATTTATATTTTAGAAGTGATTATCATAATATAAGGATTGTTAAAGATGATATTTGGAAAACTTATTTCAACATAAAACAAGGTTTGTTTGAATGGTTAGTTATGCCATTTGGGCTTTGCAATGCACCTTCAACATTCATGAGGGTTATGAATGATGCGTTGTGACAATTCCTTCATGATTTTGTCATAGTATACTTAAATGATATTCTGATCTTCAGTAAGACTCGTGAAGATCATGTAAAACATGTGAAACAAGTTTTAGATGTCTTGAAAAAGGAAAATTTGTATTTAAGGATGTCTGAATGTGAATTTGGGAAAGCCACTTTGGTTTTTTTGGGTCATATTGTAGGAGGGGGTGAATTGAATATTGATCCCTTAAAATTTGATGTTATTATGAATTGGCCTAAACCTAACAATGTAAAAATAGTTAGATATTTTGGGAGAAACATAATATTGGAGAAACTTTATCACTAACTTCTCACTCATTGTAGCACCATTACATGCTTTGAAAAGTGTGAAACATGTCTTTCAGTGGGGAGGCAAGAAACATAAATCCTTCAACAATTTTAAAGAGAAAATCAGTACAGCACTAGTTCTAGAATTTCCATATCTTAAGCATCCATTTGAAACTCAAACCAATGCAAGCGAATATTCTATGGGAGTAGTTTTGATGTAGCATGGTAAGCCAATATGTTATCATTCTAAAACCTTTACCAATGAAGTAACTAAATATCCAACTTATGGTAAAGATTTGTATGATTTGATAGAAAGTGTGAAGAAATGGAAACAGTATTTGATGGGTAAAGAAACAATTATTCATATTGACCATAAGCATTTTCAATATTTACAATCATATGCCAAGCTACAACAAGCTAGACATTTCATGTGGATGGGATTCCTACAACAATGTCATTTCGTAGTAAGGTATAAGAAAGGTATATAAACAAAGTTGCAAATATATTATCAAGGCTTATTGTTAATGCATTTGTTATTATTAAGCATAACTCAATCATGTATGAAAGTTATATGGAACAATATGCTCAAGATGATGATTTTAAAGATGTTTATGCAACTTTGAGTCAAGGAAATCATGTTGGAGAGTTGGATTATCATGTTCGTAAAAAGTTATTTTATCATATTGGAAAGTTATGTATTCCACAGGGTGAAAGAATCAATGCCATAAGGGAATCCCACACTTCCCTTATTGTTGGCCACTTTGGTGTAGGAAAAACAATTGCTCAAATTCAAAGGTATTGTTATTGGCCTCGCATGAATGAAACTGTTTCAAGATATGTGAAAGGATGTTCCATGTGTGATAATAGCAAGCTAAGTAAAAGGAAATTGGGTATGTATACTCCACCTCCTATTCCTTCTTGTCCTTGGAAAAGTATTTTTATGGATTTTTTTGGGGGTTGAGATTGCAATAAGATGATGAGCTTAGTGGAAAGGAGTCGCCTTCACTAAGTGGGCCCGCAGGCTATTTTTGGTGCAAAGCCTATTTTTAGACTATGTCTATTTTTAGACATATGGATCATGTTCTATGAGTTGCAGGATTCTATATGTGGATGGTTGGTCAAGTCGAAAAAAATAGATGGACTTCTAAGTTTAGACATATTGGGCGGAATCTATTTTTAGATTGCCAGTCTAAAAATAGATATGTCAAATATTATTAGCTCTTAATAATATTTAGACTCTAAACATTATCTTATTCTCTTGGAGCACTTCAGTTAAGTGCACAGATGAGGCACGGGAACTGACAGAAGGAATTACGCTATTCCTGAGGGTTATGTGGAGCTATTGCATGGATACTTCAGTTAGAATTCATGTGACAGAGTTTGGTGGAGTTGATTGAGGAATTTAGTGGAGTTGTATTCAGTTTAACTAATCTAAACATAGTTGAGCTATTTGTATTCAGTTTAACTAATTGATACAATTAGTGAGAGTGGTGTGAATTAATTATTAGTTAATTCACTAATTATAAACTCATAAATCAACTAAAGAATGCATCAGTTAACTTCAGTGCATGGACAGTTTCAGTGGAGACCAGTGCAAGAATAGGTGAAAGAGCAGGTTAACTATCAGTTGTGACTATACTGTTGCTATTTGCAACACACATATAGGTGGAGTAGCCCATGAGGATTGCGCAGTTCAAGCTAGGTGGTTTATCTATTTAATGAAGCCATCCCATATATTGAAAATGCAATAAAGGTCGCTATCAAGTGGCAAAGATTGGAGCATGTGTTTTGCTAGATCTAGCTTGATTAGTGTGTAGCAAGTGGAGATTATACTGAGAGCTTGTGAGGAGCTTTGTATGATGATTGTTACATGATCTCTATGACATATATAATATACAGATAGTTGGGGGTTTTCAGCTTTAAGCTTTCCCATTACATACCGTGTTCATATGTGTGAATTTTTATGGTTTTAATGTATGCATGCAATTGATTTTATTTCTGCATGTGATGATCAATGGTAGAAGAGATTATGTATTATGCATGAAGCTAAAATGGTGTGTGATCAGGAGAATATCGGTGAATAATATCTCAGTTATTCAAATTTTCTACACTACCAATGTCTAGGAAAGGTCATGATTATATATATGTTTTTGTGGATAATTTCAGCAAAATATTTATGTTGATGCCATGT